>CM032390.1:756014-1043514 GCA_019049475.1 Eueides isabella | reverse complement strand
AAAATTAGGACAGGTTTTTTTTATTTTTTGGTTCTGGTAACACCTAAAGTACCGATAAATTAATACAATCGTATGATATCTACATATAATTTCAAATTACTATTAACTAATTCGAGATTTTCGTAAAGAATTTCACTAATACATTTTTGTATCTAATAAACATCTTGAAATATCGATTTTTTAAAATCAACAGTGTACTGATAAGCTCAAAAATCCGTGTAACAATAATTTTACGATCTAAATACGCCAAAATAGTACCGTTTAGTGTAAATTTTGCTCACAAAAATTAAAGCAATCACTAGAGAACTACAAGACCATATAAATACGAAGATACAAACGAAAATTCAGCCTTCGGACTTCTTCGCCAAGTCCAAGAGTTTATTCATCAGTTCTCCACCAAAAGATTCTCTGTATTTCTGACTGATACTGTTCAATAGAGCGTACGGAGTCTCATAGTTCATGTTTTCAATACTAGATAGGCTCATATCGTCATACTTTCTGCCAATCACTCTGAAACCTGAGGCGGACATTTCTATGCAATATTCGGAATTCTCTAATGTGGTCAGGTTTATGTAGATACGTTGGTTTGTGTTTTTCAATTTGGACGATATTTGGGCTGAGTTGACGTGCTTTCGGATGTCGTTGATGGCGGCTTCGGCTTCTATTGGCCAGGTTTCTTCGTCTAACACTGGTTCAGTCATTTTCTGGAAAATTAGATGAAATTATATGATATCTAATGTAATTTTGGGTTTATTACTTATAAGTTGATTTCCACTCGATTAAATATTAAAATATTTTTATTTCTTCGCTCTGGTAATGAGAGTAAAGTTCAACATTGATTTCTTCCACTTGACACGCAATACCTCAACAATTCAGCAGAACGTGTGTATTAATGGAAACAAAGTTGATAAACATTAGGTTTCCAGTATCACTCTGCCTGCCCTGTTAAGTACGAGATGCAGTGTGCTGCAAAAACAATGTTTATAGTTATATTTTTGGAGGGACAAAGATAAATTGGAAATCATATTTGAATTTTGTAATTTTTTTACTTTGTATATTATATGTAGTCAAGGCAGGAAAACTATGTCTACTCTAAGAAACACTTACACATATTAATAACGTTAATAAACATATTATACTTTTTGAATATAAGTATATTTTAATTGCACCATGAAAGCGTCAATAGCGTCTATATATTAAACTAGTAAACAAAATTTAAATAATTAAAATAAAAAACCCGATTTAAGAAGTTTTTACAAATTTTGACGTCTACCCGTGACTACCCATTACTGAAGAGTTCGAAACGTCGGGTTGTATAAAACTCAATATCCGCGATTAGTCCGGTTAGATTTTCCTCCCGAGTTCCCTTTGCCAACCCTACCGTGTGCGGGATACAGCGTGAAATTGAGTGTTAAATGTGTAATAATCGCGAAACTCCTTCAATAATTTATATAGCTAGAACATGCTTGTGGCTCTTAAACTACTAATCCGATGTTCATAAAACACAACTAAAAGCCACCGTGATGAACAAGGCTTTCGATTTGACAAAAATGCCCTCAAATCGGTCCATTCATTCAGGAGTTACTGTTCAGCAGACTGACAGACAGGTTAAACTTACACCCTTCTCCATGTGTCGTGTGTTAAAAAATAACTATAATTATTACCCTATAGGGAACCTAGTGCTAAGTCCCTCGACACGCCATACCGATTAACTTAAAATACCTTAGTTGTTTATTATAGAATTAATTAGCGCTTTGTTTACATTTAGCTAGTCATAACAAAGAGGTTGTGACCCGAGGAAAAAGTAGTAATCACTGGATAACTTATAGGATAAGAAAATATTTAATATTAATAAAAAATATCCATACAATTAAATAAGGGGAACTTGGGAACCCAGTGTTAAGACGCTCCCAGGTTCCCAGGTTCCCAGGTTTCCTGTGCCTACCTTGATATATGAACAATAATGATGATAAAGGATGATAACTAGATTCCAAAAATGGAAATTACATCAAAATTTCTAATTTAATAGGCTGAAATTCCTCCAAGACTGGATAGACGAAGGACCACCAGTCGTTTTTTGGATATCAGGCTTCTACTTCACGCAGTCATTTCTGACTGGCGTTCTACAGAACTACTCGCGACATAATAAAATACCGATAGACCAAGTTCACTTTGAATTTACGATCACTAGTATGGAAGTCGAGTGCGAAGAAGAACCAACATTTGGAGTATATTGCAAGGTATGTATTTTGTGTTTTTTTTTTTCAAGTCTTTTTTGCAGGGTCGTGAGAAATTATGTTAAGATACTGTTTTTTTTTAAATTACTATAGATTTAGAGGAGTTATGTACTGAACTGGTTAGTAAAAACTTAATTATGTCTTATACATATATAGTTTCTTGTAGGTAGGGTAACCATCTCATAAAATAAACATAATAACTTTTTACTGTGTTAAGACATACATTTTGTCCTAAAAGTCGGACATCGTATTTTTGGACATAACTTCTGTAATAAAATGACAAAAAACATAATAAAAACATAATATTTAACACAGACTAACAAGTACAAACCACAGTTATCATACATCAGTTTTATTGATGTCATAAAAAATTGCTATGGTACCGAGGCAAAAATCGCAGTGTAAGACTCCGCCACTTAATGCTTACAGAATTTACCAAATAGGAACCGGAAGTGTCCTAACACTACGTTTCCATGTTCTCTCCGCCTATCCTACTATGTATGGGATACAGCGAGACTACAAAAAATTTAAATTTAACAAAAAAAAGTGTAACACAAAAGCCAGACATGAATATTAAGCCGGTCACGGTCTGAAATAGCTAAGGTCTGACTAAATCCATATAGAGCCTACTTTCAGCTATTAAACTTACTATCTTTTAATATTAAAATAATATATTTTTTATTTCGTTTACTCAAAAAGGTGAAACTTTACACTAACACTAGAATATTTTTTGTTTAATTTTAATCTTCAATTAAACAATAAACGTAGCCCTACTTTAGGTCAGTGACCTAAATTTTAACGGAAGTAGGGAACGGAGGGCAATCATGTTTAACTAGTTGTTGTTTATATGAGGCTATGATACCTATTCTTTTTTTATGATCTAATATTTATTTTTTAAAAGCTGTAATATTATATAATCTGTATTTTATTGACCTCTGACGCAGAGGGCGATTATAAGTGTGACTTGTATATCTGTGTATTACACTATAGCTCCTGAATAAATTATTGAATATTTATTTATGGAGATTTTAGTTTTATAGAATTAACAGTTATATATTGGGTTAGGGTGCGATATTTTGGGTTAGGGTAATAAAAGGTTTCCCATAAATGAAAAACCCCAATCCAAATCGGTACATGCTTTCAGAAGCTATTGTGCCACAGATATATACACAGACTGTTAAACTAATAGTGTCTAATTTTAGTTAGTTCTAATTTTTTTTAGTTTAATTTATTTCAATAATATTTTGATTGTTATAACTGAATTTGACACCACAAATATTATATATATATATATATATATATATATATATATATATATATATATATATATATACATATACATATACATATACATATACATATACATATACATATACATATACATATACATATATAATAATAATATAATAATTGTGTGTAATTTTTTTGTAATAATTTCCAAGCAAACCGATCAAGTGGATAATCAAGGACAGGAACATAGTGTTTTTGTATGGGTGAGTCGTAGTGCATGGAATAATGACAAATAATAAATAATGATTTTATTTTATTTCTAATTATAAATATGCACTGTTCATTGATTGAAGGTCGCAGATTGATTTTAGTGTCGTTTTAAAGTTTTTTTATAATTTTTTTAATTAATTGGTCAGATTCTTTATTTTTTTGTTTTACATAATTTTTTTATATAAATGGCAATTTTATTTTATACATTTATTATTATTATTTAAGAAATATTTTCTAAATTTATTGAGTAATTTAAGTTTTTTAGGCTATAATATATATAAGTTCATATTGGAAGCTTTGTTTTTGACAATATATAATATTAATGATGAAAATGCATGATGTTTATAGTAATTTTTTTTCAGCTTTACGTTGTATCCTTTTCATGGCATGTTAAGCAGAGCGAACTTTGAAACTCAGTGTTAAAACACTCCGTTCCGTCCCCCACTTTACACTGATTCTGAAGCATTGCATGTTGACACCATGCATTGTGTTATCATTAGAGCGAGAACTTAATATATTGAATATTTCATTTTCTCAAGTGAGGTACTGAACCAACAACCTGTCATTTTTACAATCACATGCTTGTGCTACTACGTCACGACAGGCTAATTCATATAAATAATAAATCCTAATAATATCAACAGGGCCTATTTCTAGAAGGTGCAAGATGGAACAGAGAAACAATGCAACTTGATGAATCATATCCAAAAATTCTCTTCGACACAATACCTATAATTTGGTTTCAACCAGCTCTAATTATAAATTTCAATCCCCCCCCAAGTTACTTCTGTCCTATTTACAAAACGAGTGAAAGAAAAGGTGTTTTAGCGACCACTGGACACTCTAGCAACTTTGTTATGTACATCACTTTGAGATCTGATGTGCCGGAGAAACATTGGATTAATAGAGGTGTTGCCAGTTTGACACAACTTGACGATTGAAATTAATATTTTTTTTGTTTTTAAATAGTAATTTATTGCCAAATGTATTAAATATTGTGGTTTAATAATAATTTTTTAATTTTTTAATAATAAAATTACATGAATAGTAAATTATTGTTGTTTTATTTATATATTAGTGTAAGTCATGCATTTCTGTAGATAATCATAACCTTTGTATGAATGGTTGAATACTCATGCATAGAAATACCTTTGGGACTTTTTTATTATATATTATAAATAAAAATGTCTACTTATTATGTTGATTTGTTATGTAAATATTTAATTTTAAACAAATAAAATGTTCAATTGAAAGAAATAAATCAATTTCATGCTGTATCCCACATATAGCAGAGTAGGCAGAGGGAACTTGGGAACCTAGTGCTAGGAGACTCCATTCAGTTCCCCAAAAATATATCACCCAGTGAAGAAATGCAACAAAATAATTAAAGTTCCCTTATAATATACCAAATTGTTTGATCAGTGTTTTTATGGGTTCACCACATAGGGTTAAATTTATTTAAGCCCTCTCAAAAAAATATCAAAATTTGTCAACAGTTTAGAAGAAGAAATAAGAATCTTATAATATGTACTATGCTGTTGGCCTTGTTGGCCTCTACAGCGACATTGAACTTGAAATATTTCCATTTTTTTTGGTCCATATGGTCTAAGATATGTATCAATGAATACCAAAACAAAAACAATTTACTATGTACTACAAAAATACTACAATATGTCGGCCATAATTTACTTTTAATTCATAAAATACCATCTTGGAATGACGTACGAATACTTATGTCTTACTTAACAAATGGATACCTTTAAATCAACTAAAAAATAAATATTTAATCTACCTTTGAATAATTTCAATTCACAAATTAAGTTATTAGTTAAATTCTACTGGACACTTTAAATTACCTTGCAATATATTATTTAAGGATTTGATATATAGAGAAGCAAGAGTAATAGTAAATACAAATATTTTATTAATGTATGATATTTTATATTAAAAAATAATATTAAGTAATTTCATATTTATTGATATAACTGTGAAAATTAAAAAAACATCAAACTCTGGACAATATTCTTATAGACTTTGATGGAACATATTTAAATAAAAACTAAATTAAACATATTAAAACATAAACAGGTTTAACTAGTGATAGTTGAAATAAATAGTACTGAGACATAGTGAGAGAATTAGAATTAAAAAAGTAATATATGTATAAAAACTAATAAATATAACACTAGTAAATGTTTTCATATCAAAAATGAACTTATTTTCTTAATTATTATAATTATTCAGTATTCGCAATCTTAATAAACATAACATATAATAATTATAAACTTAAGGTTGCAGCCACTGTCACCTTAGAGATAATAAATATACAATATGATTTTATAATCACCTATAAACTATATAATAGATGGCTCTGTCGAAATTCAATTGTTTTGGCAATCGAAAACAACAAAACATTACAGAAACAAAATCAAATAGTTGAAGCGACATTTTTTTTCGTTTTATATTTGAATATCGCGCCTTTTTAAATTATTAAATACTCACCTAAATTTAAAGACGAACGGTCTCAATACGCGGGGTTTTTAACTTTACAGCAGATTTATCAATTTTAATATTAAATTATTACTTTAACAGCTGCAAATATATATATCTATTTAAAATAGTAGAGGCGTAACACACAAATATATGCGAATTAAAATTGACACAGTTTTTTATTGACAATTTGACAAATGTGGAGGCAACTATTGCCATGTCTTTTTTTCATTATTTTTTTAATAGGACTGAAATTTTCAGCTTTATAAAATATTCTATTAGTAAATAGGATAAGGGAAAACTAAATAAATTTCTGTATTTAAGTGTTGTATGTAACTGGCATTCAAAAGATTATTATAATTGTTTGTGTAAATTTAGTTTAAAGTGTAAACCAGAAAAATAATGTTAAATACAGAAATAAAGCATGTGAACCAAATACTTTTAGTATTACTTTATAAATAATTCAATAAAATAATTATATGCAATATTAAAGCAACATATTTGTTAACCTAACCGTATTTATTATTGCATCATCATTACTATTTACATATATACATTGTAGCGTCAAACGAAACGTATAATTTTCACCTTTTTTGTTGACTCACATAGATGGCGCTTCGAAATTGTAAACTGCGTATGGCGAACTGACGTTTTTGGTTATTTTTGTTCTCGCCTCGTGTTTACTTTAGTGTCTAATTTCGATCCAATTGCGAAAATACAGTTGTGCAACGCCGAAAACCGAACAATATCTGAAAGAAGCGTCGTTGGACTCCGTGGAGTATCGATCCGCGCTTCACTAGTTATATGTATACAGTTTTATCACGTGGTGGTGCGATTCCGATTTATATAATTGTTGTTTACCGTACGAGTCGAAGGTTTGCGCATGTGCGTCGTGCCGTCGGTCGTCAGTAACCTCAAGGGGTTCCGGACATCCGGGCCCGGGCGGCGAGTCGGGCTGATGTGAGGCACTCGGCCGACATGGCTCAGACACAGATCTCTCGCAGCTCCGAGAGCGACGCCTGGGCGCTGCTCGCGCTCAAGTCGGCGCCCTCCTCGCCCTCCAAGGTGCAGTGGGCGCAGGAGCCGGCACCGATCGCGATCGCGAGACTCGACGGTCGCGATTTCGAATACTTGATACGCCAGAAAAAGGTCATAATAGGCAGGAATTCCAGCCGGGGTCAAGTGGATGTGAACATGGGGCACTCTAGTTTTATATCGCGGCGGCATCTCGAACTGTTTTACGACCACCCGGAGTTCTATCTCACGTGTAACAGCAAGAACGGCGTGCTAGTGGACGGCGTGTTCCAGAGGAAGGGAGCGGCCGCTATGCTTCTTCCTAAAAGGTCAGTCACTTGCTTATCTTAACTAAAGGTCAATCATCCACTCCCTTGCATATAATTTTTGTTTGTAAACAAACATTGTTTATATCTACCCACCTGTTGTTGTTTTTTTTTATAATCATTACCAACTATTGTTTAGTTTTATTGACACATATGGTTTTATTCATATTGTTTGTGGTAAATTTTAATATTTCCTAGGAATACTTAACCAAGCAAGAGCATTGCTTCCAAATTAAGCACGATGCAATTTTGTAAATATTCAAAATTGCTCAGTAAATTAATATAAGTGCTGTGCGATTTGTTTACATAACTGTGAATTAGGTTATAATTGGCGGTCTTAGTGAAGTGTATGATTGGATACAAAACATGGGAGTTCAATTTGTATTAAGAGAATATAATGTATTTTCATTATGGCTAGAAAATGAATCACGGTGCTCAGATTAAAAATTTTGTATGATATATAGAGAACTAAGCGTCAACATTAGTTTCCTTCTGTCTATATAGCTACAAGTCGGCTGTATCCTACTGAAGCTAAAAAAAATGGTTATTATTTACATTCAAATAAAACAATTGATTCTTATCAGTAAATATTTGTTAAACATAAGATATATCTCTCAACCTCCCAACAAATCTGCTTATAGTTCTGGGACTGATTGCAGATTCACACAGAAAAAAAAAAATAATATGATTTTTTTTTTCTGTGATATATTCATTATTTGATGCAACATATAACATTTTCTTGGATACTAATTTAATTTAAAATGTATTGTTATGTATACATGAATGTTAATTGTTTATAGTTTTGGTTGCTATGGTGGTAGTTTAAACAAATCTATATATATAGAGTAATGATTTTGTTTGAAAATAAGGGGCCTATACATTTTTAAATATAAATTATCAAAAGAAAATACATTTAAAAATATAAAAATAACAATCTACCTATGACAAGACCAGTTCCAGGCTATATAGGAAGCTTCTCATATATGTGCCATCTATACTAATATTATTCAGCGCAAGAGTTTTGTTTGCATAGCAGAGAAAGACATGTGAACATAGCATAGGGAGACTCCATTTTCCATTTGCTGACTGTAGTAATATTCCAAGAAAATTTACGGAGTTCAATACCGCTTATTGGCTTTTAATATAATTTTTATTGTATTTGTTAATAGGATCAAACACTGCATAATATGCAGCAAAATTACATTATTGTGTATACTCGTAGTTATATATTGCATATAATTGCATCAGATATGTCAATTGCATGTAAGCAATTTATTCTAACAATAATTAGTGGCCTATTTACGTTATTTATTAAGTAGGCCATTTTAAGTGATTTTTTATAGCATCATTCTATATACTTCACATATGATAGTAGGCAGAGGAACCTTGGGAACCTATTAAAACATTTCTGTTCCTTCTGTTCAATATTAAGTGCTGAATGTTTGAACTCCACACCGCGTTATACCTTGTTAGCAGAACTTGCGCCCCAGTGCCATGATTAGCACTTTCCCTTCAATAAAGCATATAATTAATTTACTTTGAAATTATGTAATTGCATTATTTTATTTTGTTAAATATTTTCCATTACAATTTTAAAATGTGTATTAACAAAGAATACTAGTCAATATTTTTACTTATGATGATTACTTAGAAAAGAACTCATTTGTTTCAATCTTTTAAAATATAACAATACAAGTAAGGTTGTTTTGATACAAGGGGTCACTATCTACTTTTAATGTTTTGGTGTTAAGTTTCATTCCCTGTTGGGGAAATTAATTATTTTAGGCTTCACAAAAAAGAAATGCTGACACATAATGTATTGAAAATATCTATGAAAAATATCTTCTTTTTTGCCACATACAACCTCCTTTGCGTGTTTTCAACTTAATGTGACATTGGCAAAGTGATTCTGTGCTCAACTGGCACATTCGGTATGCCATAACTTAAGAATTGAACTGAAAGTTATTATTTTAATTAATTCTGTATACAACACATTATATATATTTAGGCAGTTTAAGTTTAATTGTCCATAGAAAATAATGACACTTTAAAATTATTCAACAAAAGTACAAATATTGATAAATACAAGTAATAAACATAATAGAAGTCATTCATGAATGTTGCTTCAATTATATAAGATATGAAGATATATTCTTATTGTGGAGGCCAAAAGGTCTTGTTGTTGTTTAAAATAATTTTCAGTTATGGTAAAGTTTGAAATTATGATGTTTATTTACTTTTTGCTTTACTGTGTATACAGCATATTGCAGGGTAAGCGGAGGGTACTTGGGAACCTAGTTAGGAAAGTGTATCAATGCTGTACTTTGCCGTGTTACCATAGCGAAGAAATGAAAGTTAATTATTAATTTCCTCAACTGGGAATAAAACCGACAGCCCGTCGTTTACAGTCACACGCTCTTGCCCTTGCGCCATGACGGGCCATATAATATTTATGATAATTTATAAAAAAATAAATATATGGGTATTTTGTGTCAGTAAATGTTGTACTGGGAATTTCTTATTTAGCATTGACGGTGTGGTACATTAGGTCAGTGTCTGATTGTAAATGTCATGGTTGTGGGTTTTATAACTACTAAGGGGAATTTATTTATTTATTTATTTATTTAGGATCGTCAACAGGAGAACATTATAATACAGTCAAATAAATCAAGGTCAATTAATAGTCTAAATGTTTTCCCAATTATAGACAATCACAACATGTTCCAGTAACATAACAATTGTTATTATAGATTAAAAATTTAAAAAAAAATAATAAAATTGATTTGAGTTTTAAGAAAAATGTCAAACATAAAACAAAAAAAAAATCACACAATAAAAAAAATGTCATACATAATGCTAAAAATATAAATTAAATAAATATCTTGATATATAATTGAATTAAATAGCAAAAACAAAAAAAAAAAAGAAATGTCATTATTTTTAAGGATAACTTTTGCTGCCGGGCTGTGTCATAAATTTGCTAATTTTGGTTTTAAAACTCGTACATGTGTCATGAGCTATATCCAAGTCACACATCAGGTTGGTTAATTCGTTATATATACTTTGAAGTCTTGCTAGCGGAGATTTTTTTCCTAAGTTCGTTTTGTAACATTTGGTAGTAAATAAGGGTCTCTGATAGCGTGGTGTCACCGACGGTACGTTAATATTTAATTGTTCAATAAGCGCGCTACAATCGATCTTATTATTAAAAAGCTTATAAAGGAATAACATCTGTAAGAGTGCCCTTCGTTCTCCCAAAGAGTGGAGCTTGAATCGCTGTATTCTTTCGTGGTAAGTTTTAGATTTGGGGATACCAGTTCTGAATTCAAGGTATCGTACTAGTATTTTTTGAATGTTTTCAATTCTATCGCGATTAATTTTAGATACTGAAGACCATACTGGGCAGTAATACTCCAATTTGCTGCGAACGTAACTGTAATATAATTTTAATATTGTCTCCACTCTTTTGAACTCACGTGAATACCTTAGTACAAATCCAAGCGATCGGTAAGCAGAATCGATCATTTTGTTAACTTGATGTACAAATCTTAGCTGGCTATCAATAACAACGCCTAAGTCACGAATATGATCTACTTCTTTTAATGTTTGTGTACCAATTTTATAAGATGTCTGCTTTCTTTTTCTCTTACTAGTGAACTTAATATGGCTGCATTTGTTTACATTTAAAGTCATATCGTTTTTTGTACACCATTCTGTAATATTGTCTACGTCATGTTGAAGTAGCAAGCTGTCGTCGTCAGTATATATTGTTTTACATAATTTTAAGTCATCAGCAAATATATAAAAATCAGAATTTCGTATTACACCACAAATGTCATTAATAAATATATTAAAGAATAGAGGTCCTAGATTGGATCCTTGAGGTACTCCAGAAGTTGCTGTAAATGGCTTTGATTCCGATCCATTCAAAACAACAGTAGATTATAGAATGTAGATTATAGAATGGCTTTGATTCCGATCCATTCAAAACAACAGTAGATTATATTAGAGGAATAGAGTTGACTTCCGGTTCTATAAGCAAAGATGGAGTGTTTTGACACTCAGTTCTCTCTTTCTACCTGTTATTCTTTAAAAAAACACTTAGTTCGTACATAATATGCAAGAGAAAATGAAAGAATAAATGAAATATTTTGCCACAATCACATGCTTTTACACTTAGTGCAATACTTTGGTACCTTTTAATTTTCAAAGTGACTTAAAATATAGTTTAAATTGTAAACTCAATGATAAAGTTTTCCTTATACAAGTTAATTCTAAATAAATGAAACACTATAAACTAAATGCTATTTTTATTGCAATAAGCCATAGATATAATTGGGTTGAAAGTTATGGTTGGTCGCGGGCACAAAATCCCGTTTGCACCAAAAAAAAATTTTTCCCGTTTATTGAAGGGTATTTAGACTCACTGTTCAAAGAGACATTGTGTGTTGAGTGGCGAAAAACGCCGCGTTTTATCTTGTTACTAGAATGAAGAAGTTAAATTCATTACCCTACCTGATAATCATAGTTATAATTGTTTAAGGCAAAACGCGGCGTTGAGTTCCGCCACTCAACACGCTATGCCTCAAATTCGGCGGAAAGTGGGAAACGGAAGTGGAACGGTGTGTCTTAGCACTAGGTTCCCAAGTTCCCTCTGCCTACCCTGCCATGTGCGGGATGCAGCGTGAAGCTGAGTAGAGTATAATTATTGTTTTGTTTACGTTTGTCAGACATTGTTCACAACAGCTTTATCATATCATATTCATTATTGTTATTTCTTCTGCTGTGTCAAGAGGAAGGAAAGTTTGCAAATTGTCAATATATTTTCCTTAATGAACGTTTTTATATTGATGTTATTAATTATTATTGTTTAATAATTATTATTTATTTTCACTCAACACGAGGAGCTGAGGAATGGAACGGAGTGAATGTTCACTAGGTTCCCAAGTTCCCTGCTGACGCTGAGGAAAATATAAGATAACTTCCCTAAAGTTGGGAACCCAGCCTCCCGTTCCCAATTTTCCATCGAATTTGAGGCATTGCGTGTTTTGTGGCGAAACTGAACGTCCCTAAAAATTTGTTTTTTTCTTTACCTCAAGTGGGGATCGAACTCAAAACCTATCACGTTTACAGTCGCATGCTTGTGCCCCTGCGGCACTACATGCCACTGTTTATAAATGTTGATGATGCAATGTACTTTATCTATGTAATATGTATATATCTGTATTTCTTGGTATAATTAATGCAATATATATATATATATATATATATATATATATATATATATATATATATATATATATATATATATATATATATATATATATATATATATATATATATATATATATATATATATATATATATATATATATATATATATATATATATATATATATATATATATATATATATATATATATATATATATATATATATAATTGAATTATTTACTATTTCATATCAAGATATCGAGTACTAGTATTGATTAATTATGTTTATATTAACTAGAGGTCTGTCGTGGCGTAGCGGCACAAGCGTGTGACTGTAACCGACAGGTTCTGGGTTCGATCCCCAGTCGAGGAAATGAAATATTCAAAATTTTCAATTTGAATATTTAACGTTTCATTTCTTCGCTCTGGTATTAAGGCAAAGCGCGGCGTTGAGTTCCGCCACTCAACACGTAATGCCACAAATTCGGCGGAATGTGGAAACCGGAAATGGAACAAAGTGTCTTAACACTAGGTTCCCAAGTTCCCTCTGCCTACACTGCCATGTGCGGTACATAGCGTGAAGCTCAGTGAGTGAATAATAATTATAATGTTAGGCGGTTGAGGCCTGTCGAGGCGCTAGCGCAGATGCGTGGATTGTAAGCGCGATAATTTCTGGATTCGATATCTATTTAAAGGAAAGTGAGGAACGGAAGTGTTTTAATAGGAACTTCCTACCCTGCTATGTGCGGGATTCAGAGTGAAACTACAAAAACAAGGGAATTGTTTTCTTTTCATTTGTTATATGAAATAAATTAGTTTTAATTACTTTTATTTCTACTGTCTCTATAAAGAGAAAACACGGTGTTAGGTTACGCTGTTCAAGATGCAAATTCAAGGAAAGTTATATCTTAAGTCTGTGCTCTAAATAAAATTGTATATTATTTATTCAAAAAGACCATTTCAAGCATTTCTAAGTCGCAAAGTTATATAAAAATGCCAGTAGTGTCTTACGGAAAGGTACGTCCGGTTTGAAAGTCAGTTCTGGCGAGAAACACTGTAAAGCACCTGTAGCTCCTCTAATGCCTTGTCCATAAAAAAGATATTTAAATTAGCTCTCTTTAGCTAAATTATTATTTTTAACTTTACGCTGTATTCCGCTCACGGCAGGTTGAGCAGAAAGAACTTGAGAACCTAGTGTTGAGGCACTCTGTTCCCCACTTTCCACTGAATTTAAGACGTGTGTTGAGTGGTGGCAAACAGTGCCGCACTGCCTCGTTACTCATGGCTAATGAGGCAAAGGTGAAGAAGTTAAAATTTTTAATACTGTTGACTCACTCGCGGCTTCGCCCGCATGATTTACTCTATTTTATTTATTAATCTCAATTTTCTTTCCTGTTCTAATAACATTATAACTTTTAGGACAATATCTATACATTGAAAACTAAACGTCCCCAATAACATATTGTTAATAAACGTCCCCATGTACGGACAGTGATCAGTTACAGATTTATTCATGTATATAGATTTCATTTCCAAAACATACCGAATGTACTTTTTGGCAAAATTATATTTTTCTTACATGGCAGGGTAGGCAGAGGGAACTTGGGGTCCTAGTGTTAAGACACTCCGTTCCACTTCCGTTGCCCACTTTCCGCCCAATTTGATATTTTTCTTTGATTAGTCAAATTATAAACGTCGAATCAGGGAAAGGTCGAAACAAGGCGTATGTATGACGTCACGCCAATGACGCATTGTATTGCGGCATAGTGCCTTCGTAGAAATATTTTTTATCATGTGAATATATCTTTAAATAGATTTTTTTTAAATAATTATTATCATGCTGACTTTTTCGTTTTTGTACTTTTATCGATAATGGAAATCAAAATAAGTGTTTTAATATTTTTTTAATGGAAGTATGGATTAAAGATGTACCCAGTACAAAGGAGAGGTAACCTCGTGTTAAAGCAACGATTTACTCAAGCCCCATCTATTTTGCGTGATATTGCGTGTTGAGCGGCGAAAATTAAAGGCAATGGTTGCATATTTAAGACTTAACTTAGCTTCACGCTGTATCTAGTGTTAGCTTCACGCTGTACCAAGTGTTAAGAAAATCCGTTCCACTTCCGTCGTACTTAAAGACGATTTGTCTATATTTTACATACTGTGACTTTGATGCCAATAACACAAAATTATTTTAATTTGCCTGCTCTGATAGACGGAGCGGGCTTAGTTCTGCCAATCAACACCGAATCACACGAAAAATAAGTGATAATTAATCAAATAAAATCAAAAAAATTAAAAATAATATAATATGAAAAAAAAAAGACTGACAATACACCTATAGCATTTCTGCTATACCTGAATCACTTACCACGGAACCCGCGTTCGTTGGTGTTAATCTTACCATAAAAAAAAAAACAAAATAAAGTATAAACGCAAGTTGATATAGTTATTGCGTTGTTTAGTTACGCCACTTAAAATGCAATGTACGTATCGGCTGATAAGTCGATAACGGAGTGTTGTTGAATATTCTATGGTAATATAAAATGTTAATAAAGCCGTCATGGTGCAGCGGTACGTCTACTGAGTTTAAATAAGGCGAGTGTTAGTTTGATTCTGATTTGGGGAAATTGAATCATTTCCATTCTAGAAAACGTATAAAAAATTTGAACGTACCGTGATTGGCATCCGCGTTTCATCACCCAAAATTAATTATATATTAGTTATATACAGTGTAAACTCTTTAACGCCCTCTTTATAACTCAATATTAAGTAGAAGTGATCACAACTTGTACGGTTTGCCTTAAGCTCTCGTTCACTCCATATAACGATAACACCAAAACGACAAAGCCCTTGAATTTTGTTGTAAAGAGTTTAAACTTGTGCCACTGCGCCAACAATGCTCTCAGCGACCAGATCTCATATTCTTGTACAAGAATATTTATTGTACAAGAATATGATATCGGATCAAGAACAAGCCGTACCGGACATTGTAACTTGAATCCTCCTTTAGGATGGTTTTTCTCTACCCTGTAATATGCGGGATACAGCGTGGGGCTAAGTAACACGCATTGCCTCATATTCGGCGAAAAGTGGGGAAAAGAAGTTTAACGGAGTGTCTTAACACTAAGTTTCCAAGTTAACCTCTACCTATCTTGCCAGGTGTGGGAAGCTGTAAAAAAACAGTTCTTGAGTTTGATAACCTGTCGTGGCGCAGCGGCACAAGCGTGTGACAGTAACCGACAGGTTCTGAGTTCGATCCCCAGTCGAGGAAATTAATTATTTAATATTTTCAATTTAAATATTTAATGTTTCATTTCTTCGCTCTGGTAATAAGGCAAAGCGCGGCGTTGAGTTCCGCCACTCAACACGCAATGCCTCAAATTCGGCGGAAAGTAGGTAACGGAAGTGGAACGGAGTGTCTTTACACTAGTAGGTAGGTTTCCAAGTTCCCTCTGCCTACCCTGCCATGTGCGGGATACAGCGTGAAGCTGTGAGAAAGAGAGAGTTTGATAAATTTAACCAAACAAAGTCCACATAGCTTCTTAATATTACCTTCATAAATTCATCTATATGTGTTTAACGCTTATCGTGGCACAGGAACATGTGATTTAACGCCATAGATTGCGGGTTCCGTTCCCACTTAAGGAAATGTAATATTTAATATTTCTCCACTCAACATACAATGCCTTAGGTTCTAAAGTTCACTCTGCCTACTCTGCTAAATATAATTGAATTGAAGTTGAATTCATAGCCATAGCTGAGAGTAATGGCCTATCGTGATTATAATAAATAATAATACATGTAAAATATATAAGTATATATATAATAAATAATAATATATGAGGCATGTCGTGGCGCAGCGGCACAAGCGTGTGACTGTAACCGACATGTTGTGGGTTCGATTCCCACTCGAATAAATGAAATATTTAATATTTTCAATTTAAATATATTTAATGTTTTCATTTCTTCGCCCTGGTACAAGGTAAAACGCTGCGGTGAGTTTCGTCACTAAAATTCCGTGAAAAGTTGGGAACGAAGTGTCTTAACACTAGGTTCCCAAGTTCCCTCTGCCTACCCTGCCATGTGCGGGATACAGCGTGAAGCTGAGTGATAGAGTGAGCTGAGACTAATAATAATAATAATAATAAATTCTTTATTTCAGTTAAGATTAATTTCATCATTCTTCTAATCTACGTTCTAGACTAGACGCAAAGTTGAATGACCTAGTTTGATAACACGACGGGGACAGATAATATTTTGATTTACAATATTGTACTTAGTGAAAAATTGTATGCTACAGTATGTTAGACTGTGTCTAATTAAATATGAATATATTGGGTTCGATTCCCCTAGAGGGGGAGTTAATTTTTCTTTTCTTACATGCTTAAGACACAGGTTAACGGCGTTGAGTTCCGCTTATTCAGGCTATGTCTCGAATGTCAGTCTATTCAGCCTATTGTACAAAATAAAGCGTGAAAGTAATAAAAAACATGATTACTTTTAGCTACAGTTATCTTCTTATGGCAATTTATTTTTATAATATATTGTTGATTTACGTAGGCTAAAGATTATCGACTATGTATCCATGCTAGTATGGAAATATTAGTTACTATCGTATAATTTTGATGAGGAAATTTTAATTTTGATGGCCTGTCGTGGCGCTGGGGCCGTAAGATATGTGACTGTAAACGCTACAGGTAGTTGGTTTGATGCTCACTGGAGGAATTGAAATTTTTAATATTTCCAAATTAAATATCTACGCTGTGATATCTACGCTGTGGTAACAAGGCAAGTGTGGCGTTGAGAACCGACACTCAACATGCAATGTCTTAAAATAAATTTGAGCCCTCGCACTCAAAACGGCACTGCTTCAACTTGGCAAACTGCTTATATATCTTAAACTGCTAATTCGATTTTCATAAAACATACCTTTAAAGCTTCCGATTAAAAAAACTATTCATTAAGCACTTTTTCGTCTGGAGATAATTTTTTTTGTAGCTTTACGCTGTCTTCCTATTCTTGGCAGGGTAGGCAGAGGAAACTTATGAACCTAGTGATAACACACTCCTCTCCGTTGCCCACTTTAAATAATTCAAATCAAATTTCCCTCAAATAGAAATTGAACCAGCAACCATCACGTGTAAATACTAACATTACAAAACCAACGCTGTATCTGATATCAACATATAAGATCTAGTAATAGTTTAATATATATTTAATACGTCAAGTCTACATGAAACAAACATACGGCCATTCTTATGTCGGACAAGGACGTCCCGGCCACGGTTTTTAGCGTGACACAAATACTGGCTTCTAGAAGTTTCAAGTGTTTCTATCTAGTATTTAACTTGTAGTACAAAAATGTATAGTAGATCGTATTGAGAAATATATGAAAATATTATTGAATATATCTTATTTGGATTAAGCAAAGAAACATTTCGTGTCTCGTTTCTCTGTTAGTTGTTTTATATAAAATTTTTTTAGACATTGATGTTACTAATTGCTGTGTATATATATATATGTATAAGGTTGTTATACAAAATAGAAATTGAAAAGCAAAAAAAAATAGTGTCAAGTCACTCCGTTCTCTAGTTCCTACTTGAAACAAACAAACATCTGAGTAGGCAGATGGAAACCTACACTCAAGAATTTCAAGCCCTTTTCCATTTAAATACAAGAAATATTTCATTATTTTCTATTCTATTCGTATCAAGGTTTTTTTTTCTCTAGTACATACGTACAATTATGTAGTAGTGCTGTAGTAGCCGTCTGAGCACTTGTTTACATCGTGACAGCGGCGAGTGTTTATGCGTCTGCGTTGTTACGTAACGGTCATTCGAGACCGTGTAGTGTGGATGGTTTTTTTTTTTTTTTTGATTTTTTTTATAGAAAAAATTAAGTGTAGTTTGTGGTTGTGGGTTCGATCTCGTTTTGTGGGATTTGGTATTTTCGATGTTTTTTTTTTTAGGTAGAATTCAATGTTGTTTTTGCATAGAATATTATTAGGGAATTAATAGTTAAATATTATTCTCACTTTGAGCTTCACGCTATTTCCCGCTGATGGTAGGGTAGGCAGCGGGAAGATCTAATGTTAAGACACTCTCTGTAGAACTTGGAAATATTACGTCTGAAGTGGCGAAACTCAACGCCGTATTGTGGACATATTCCATACGGATTCATTTCCTGTAGTAGGGATCGAACGCACAACCTGTCTCGCTTTTACAATCACACGATTGTGCCTCTGGGTTGTTTTTACTGAAATGATAAGGCTATTAAACGGTTGATATAAAATAAAGATAACACGAGAGTTTATTTTTCGCAATATTTTAATATGTGGGACCCCCATGAAAATAACAAATCATCAAAGGGGCACATTTATATTCTATCAGCGGACCCATTGCGGCTTCGCCTTCTTAAAGATGGTTCCAAAGGTGTTGTTATAAAATGTTTACATCTATTGTAGTCTATGGGTTATTCGGAAGTTTAAGCTATAATATTGCAAAGTATTTACTAAATGTGTTTAATAGTTTTTGCGTAAAAGTTAAACAAGCAAATAAGAAACGTGGTCTGTCGTGGCGCAGCGGCACAAGTGTGTCACTGTAAAAGATAGGTTTTGGGTTCGATCCCCACTCCAGGAAATGAAATATGTCTTGTATTCAATTTAAATATTTAATATTTTCATTTCTTCTTTCTGATAACAAGGCAAAACGCGGCGTCGACTTCCGCCTCTCATCACGCAATGCCTCAAATTCGGCGTAAAGCGAAGAACAAAAGTGGAACGGAGTGTCTTAACACTACTAGGTCCCCAGGTTCCCTCTGCCTACCCTGCCATGTGCGGGATACAGCGTGAAGCTGAGTTGAGTTTAGTTGAAATATGAACAACGCTCCTCTCAATTTATAATTATTGGATCGGACGGTGCCACGAGAGGCTTTTTAAAGATAACAATAAAATATTCTTGTTCCATACGGCTGATTACGTTATTTTTTGGTTCGATACGAATATTGCTTATTCATTATGATTGTTTATTTGGCATTCATACAATTGAATATTTTATCTTAGCGTGTCGGGAGATAGTGATATTGTTGATGTTTATTGTAGATTCAAATTTGGCAAATTAAAGTTTTCATTAAAATTATTGTTAGTTATAAAAGAATTGTCTTCTTTTAGATTATTGAACGTTTCCCCTTAGAAGTTGGTGGACGGATATATCTAAAACTGCTGAAACGATTTTGATGTAACGTTTTTGTTTCTTTAAAAAATAGGTATTTTTTAAATAAGTTGTAACAAGCGTATAAGAATTTCGACGGAGCTCGGTGAGAACGAATGGCTTAGTTGGTCAGAGCGCTGGAACGGAATTACAGAGGCGCGGGTTCAAATCCTGCTTCGTTCAGAATTTTTATACGCTTTTTAAAATTTTAAAATTTAAGTTTAGTATTTTCTGTCCAAGTGTGGAATAACACTTTAAAACATAGTAAATAGTTTGTAACTATTGATAGAAAAAAATGAGTACTGCATAGTATTATCCACTACACACTTACACTTTTTACTTACTCTTACACTTTTTTATCAGAATGGAGAAATGAGAATAATTATATCAATTACTCTCTCTAGTTGGAATCGAACCTGTAATGGTCGCTATTACAATCAGTCACTGCTCCACGACGGCTCAGCGCTAATATAGAATGAATCAATACGTAATAACTCTATGCAACGCCAACTGAGCGTTGTGCAACAGCGGCGCGCATCTGTAAACAAAATTTATTCTATTGAATTTACTATATGAATGTTCATACTACATAGGTGAGGCCTGTCGTGGCGTAAGAGTATAAGGTAAAGTGCGGCGTTGAGTTCCGCCACTCAATACTCGATACCTTAATTGGCAAATTAATTGGAAAGTCGGTAACGGGAGTGTCGTGATGAGTACAGCGTGAAGCTAAAAAAAATAAAAAAAATATATGGTTATTACCCTGAGCGGGAACATAACCTACGAACGTTGCAAATAAATTTAACAGTAAAACTGTTCTTATACTAGTTTTATGTATTCTACAGTTTAATTTTCACGTCTTTCGATACCGTGTTTGTTTTGACGCCGAAACAATTTTTTTTATCTACCTCCCAAGGTTAATTATACTTAATTTGTTACTAGAGTTAACCTGATAATGGTAAAAGGAACCTTATATCTAAAGAGGCCTACGTCTATTTTCCTTTGAAGCAAGTAGTAAATTTAAATACTGGTTTTCTGGCCCAATAAATGTGTAAGCAATGTAACGATATTAGTTAAACACCTGCGTGTTGTTTGATTAGTTTTGTAGTTTTTACCCGACTGTGCGTTAGATAGGATGAGGGTAGTGTGTTTAGTGATTTTTGTATGAATGTATGTGTGTATATAAAACCGTTATTTACATCAAAATTGTGTGCTGAAAACGTGCTCTGGCCATAAAACATAGTGTTACTGTGGAATTTAATCAAATACTCTATGAGATGTCATTTTTATTTCGATTTAGTTATTAGATAATAAACGCATTTAAAACAAGAAAAAAATACCGCAGTCTAATGGGTACTTTTAGGAGATATGTTGCTCCATACAGACACAATGAGAAACAGACAGGCAAAACTTATAACACCCGTCTTTTACGTCGAGAGTTAATTTGTCATTGTGTTAATCAGTTACGTCTAGTTTGATGGCGTCTAGTAGTTTTTAACGAGTTTGACTTACGGTACAAGTTTTTTTTTATGGAGAAGACGGCAAACGAGCGTACGGGTCACCTGGTGGTAAGTGATCACCGTCGCCCACGGCCCCGAGTAACTCCAGAGGAGCTACAGGAGCTTTACCGTCCTTTAAGGTGGAAGGGCACCGGGGCCCGGCATTACCTAATGCGAAACGCAGTGGCCAAAGCCACTACTTAACGCCGGTCTTAAATGCCGGGGGTGGTAATAATCCGGTCGAGTCTGCCCATGCGTGTTGCCATTACTGGCAACGTGACTCTACCACACGCACTTTAGTCGCCTCTTACGACACCATCAGTACCAGGGTGATCCTATTCTAAGCCGGAATCAGACGGCAAAAAATTCGAATTCGAATTGGAGAGTAAGGAACGTGTCTTACCACTAGGTTCTTAAGTTCCCTCTGCCTACTTTCCCATGTGCGGGATACAGCGTGAAGCTAACATACGGCTTTAAAAAAATCATATTGTTATCAATAACTAGGGCATGTTTGTCCAAAATATTTACTCGTGTATCACCATCTATGATAACTACGTCTTATCTGATACTAGCTCTTACCTGCGTCTGCGTCGTGATGGTTACATGGAAACAGCTAAGAATTTTGTTTGAGATATTCTAACATATAGATTACGTGATGCCTATAGTCTTTTTAAAGAATTTTGCAATTATAAACAGTAGATCCTACGATTAGGTTAGTTCCATTATAACCAAACAAAGTGATCAGCTTCATAATATTAGTATAGCTTTCACTCTTTGTACCCACCGTGTAGCGATTTGGGCTGTGCTCCAAGGGCCTTGTGCTGGGAACTCCACGGCTACAGTAGCGTACCAAATACATGGTAGTATGTTTGGTTTTCATTTAGTACGGTCAAAGTATTAATTTTTAACCGACTCGATAATGTTAAATCATCAGTTTTACACGTGCATATTACATACGTGTACGATATTTTGTGTATCATGATCTATTGAGGCCTGTCGTATCTAAGGAGCACAATCGTGCGATTGTACGCGCTACGATAGTTTGTGGGTTCGGTAATATTAAATATTTTCATTTCTTCGCTATGGTAGGCAAAGCGCGGCGTTGAGTTACGCCACTCAACAAGCAATGCCTCAAATTCCCAAACAAAGATTCCCATGATCGCCCTGATGATGCAAAACAAATGTTATGGCTACTAAAGCATGTGTACTAAATTGCATAAAAATATTTTTGTGTCCACATTTTTTTTGGAAAATAAATATCATATCGAGATGATTCCAATGACAGGGGCTGTCCAAGATTCATGAAAATAATTTCAACAAGTTTTGAGATGATGTATAGATATCGCATTTCTGAATAATTGTAGGCACCAGAGTTTGGTGGAATGATTAATTTGTAGCCTTAATTTTAACTGAGTGACTGATAAATGTTATCTACACTTCATGTAAATAATATTTTTTCATATGTTTTTTTTAAAGCATGTTTCATATATATCTTGCTTTGAGCAATAACAATATATTTGAATTTTTAATCCAAGAAGCAAAAAAAGGGTGTGTGAGTGGATTTAAAAAATAATATTTCCGCATACAATGATATATTTAACTACTTTTTTTTAGAAAGTGCAATTCCGTCATTGTTGTACATATAAGCGATGTGTTTCTTCAATGGAGAAAGGTACACATTCTATGATTCATGCATTAATTTCGCCTGTTTCCTTACTTTCATTCACAACAGTTTGACAAAGTTATTTCTAGGAAATCGGCAACACGTAATTATGTAAAACATTGAATTTTTTTTTGCTTTCTGCTCATGGCAATGTAAGCAGACAACTTGGGAACCTAGTGTTAAGACACTCATTTCCGTTCCTCTCTATACCCCGAATTTGAGGTATGGTATGTTGAGTGGCGGAACTCTACGCCGCGCTCTGCCTTGTAACTAGAATATATGAATATATCAAATATTTAATTTCGTCGAGTGAAACAGGCATAGATATTACCGAAAAGATAGGCTGCAAAATACTGCTACTAGTATTCTGTCTGTTGATACGGTATTGCATTGCATACCGACGACATACAAAAAGATGAATATAACAGTACCTACTTTGGTCTACGAACGACATTCCATACATTTTTTTAGTTTAATATTTTATCCTCCATATAGCAGCAACGTAAGCAGCGAGAACTTGTGGACGTAGTGTTAAAACACTCCGTTCTCATTATCTGGCACGCATGGGCAGAGTCGACCGGCGATTGTTACCACCTCCGGCATTTAAAACCGGCGTTAAGTAGTGGCTTCGGCCACTGCGTTTCGCATTAGGTAATGCCGGGCCCCGGTGGCCGTCCAACTTATAGGCCAGCAACGTTCCTGTAGTTCCTCTGGAGTTACGCGGGGCCGTGGAAGACGGTGATCACTTACCATCAGGTGACCCGTACGCTCGTTTGCCTTGTCTTTTCCATAAAAAAAAAACTCCTTTCCTTTTCCACTTTCCGTTGCATGTTGAGTGGCGGAACTCAACGCTGCGCTTTGGCTCTAAAGTAAATTTTAAAATTAAGTTTTTAATAATTAATTTCTTCAAGTGGGGACCGAACCAATAAGCTGTAGCGTTTACAGTCGCACGCTTGTGCCCCTGCGCGACGGCATTCCACACATTCCCCGCCAATTTAGTGTATGACATTATCACGCCCATATAAAGTATGAATTTTAATATGTACTTATATGCAATACAATTATATGTAATTACATTGACAATTTTATTTTGTTGTATTGTTTCTTGTGATCTATAATAACGATTTGGATTTTTGGGCGTTTTTTGTTATGCGTTTTTGAAGTCGTGTAGGTATGTATGTTTGTTTCATACAAATTATCTCTCTCTCTCTCTCTCTCTCTCTCAGCTTCACGCTGTATCCCGCACATGGCAGGGTAGGCAGAGGGAACTTGGAAATTAAGACACTCCGTTCCACTTCCGTTGCCCACTTTCCGCCGAATTTTGAGCCATAACGTGTTGAGTTGCGGAACTCAACGTCGCGTTTTGCCTTGTACCAGAGCGAGGAAATGAGACATTGAATATTTAAATTGAAAATATTAAATATTTCATATCATCGAACCCAGAACATGTCGGATCAGTGCCGCTGCGCCACGACATACAAATTATGTTTTTTTTTTTCATTTTCATTGTAAGTCTTTATGGCTCCCGTTTTAATTTCTATGTGTCTCTATTGGTTTTTGTTATGATTTCGTAGTTCTTGTTTTACTAATATTTCAAATATAAAAGCTTGTGAAGGTATTTAAAGCTATTTAAAGGGTTTGGATGAAAGTCTACAGTAATATATGCGTCAGAGTACCATATAGAAAACATTTTTTGTTAAAATGTTATATATTATTTTGACATTATAACCATAAGATTACGCGGGCGAAGCTGTTACTGGGCCTCTCGTGTATCATATAAATGTTCATCAAAAGATGATACTGTAATGTTGTATATTGATATTTTTTAACTGGAACAGTTCCTCAAGAAGAGATCCTCATTTATTTTTTGTTGGTTGTTAATTAGAATAAAATATTTAATGCACGTTTTTGTTGTAATATTCCTTTTTTTTGCATTAGTTTTACTTTGTATTTATTATCAGACATCATTGTATATCGAGAAACGTAACTCAATGCTGTACATTGTCTTTTTACCCGAAACGTAGAAACGAAAATAATGAAGACAGAATCGAACCAACAACCGTCGTCTGTATAGTTAGTTCTTGTACAGTAGGACCACGTTCTCTTTTATAAAATTATATTTTTCATAGAAATGAGAAATTGAATCAGCTTTCATTACAGTACTGATAACATTTTCTTAACAATAGCAAATAAAACATGACTCATAAATGTTGTATTGTCTTTTTAAATTATATTGATAACGATTTAGAAGATTTTTTGTTATAACTGTAGGTAGTAGTAGTAGGTATTGGATCGTTTTTCAGTTTGTAATGAAATCCAGGGTGTCATTTACGGCGTTGAGTTCCGCCAGTCAACACGTAATGTTGGTTTAATAAATTAGGCGGAAAGTGTGGTCCAAACTTAATACTAATGAATGCTATGGTGTCACAGTTTTAACGTTTTGGAACGTATATAAAGTGTTTTTTGTAGACAAAACCATAGGAAACCCTTATAAGGGCAAAGAATGCAGTTTGTACATTTTCGATTCGACAGCTATTTTTTTCGGCTTCACGCTGTATTCCGTACATGGCGGGGTTGGTGGAGGGAAGTTGAGAATCTAGTGATAAGAAGTTCCCTACTATCCTCCGGATTTGAGGCGTTGCGTGTTAACTGCCGTAACTAAACGCCGCGCTTTGGCTTGGTTCCATAAGGAATAAATGAAAATATTGAATATTTCATTTCCTTGAGCGGGAGTCGAACCCAAGACCTGTCGCGTTTTCAATCGCACACTTGTGTTTCTGACGACAGGTTTCAAATTGTATTTCACTCGGCTTGGGCTATTTTGTTTTGCTAATAATAAGTGTTCAGTTATAATGCAGTTAATAGGTGTAACATATATCCTGCAAGAGTAAAGATTAGGTACATAGAACTACATTTGAAACCACCTTGTTCCCCACTTTTGGTATTTTTTTTTTGAGATATTGCACGTTGGGTGGCGGTGCTCAACGCTGTGCTTTTCCTTGTTACCACAACGAGTAAATAAATACAGTAATTGGTTCTCTCTACTGATAGAACCCATCACTTTTTGACTTTTTTCGTCGCTCGGATCTCTCAGCCATTTCCAATAAATTCCAATCCAACGCTGTGCTTTTCCTTGTTACCACAACGAGTAAATAAATACAGTCATTGGTTCTCCCTACTGATAGAAACCATCAATGTTGCGTTTACTCTGGAACACTATGTCACTGTTAACTAATTTTAATATGTGTTTTCTTCACTTTTTGACTATTTTCGTCGCTCGGATCTCTCGGCCATTTCCAATAAATTCCAATCCAACGCTGTGCTTTTCCTTGTTACCACAACTAGTAAATAAATACTGTAATTGGTTCTCTCTACTGATAGAACCCATAAATGTTGCGTTTACTCTGGAACACTATGTCACTGTTAACTAATTTTAATATGTGTTTCCTTCACTTTTTGACTATTTTCGTCGCTCGGATCTCTCAGCCATTTCCAATAAATTCCAATCCAACGCTGTACTTTTCCTTGTTACCACAACGAGTAAATAAATACTGTAATTGGTTCTCTCTACTGATAGAACCCATAAATGTTGCGTTTACTCTGGAACACTATGTCACTGTTAACTAATTTTAATATGTGTTTTCTTCACTTTTTGACTATTTTCGTCGCTCGAATCTCTCAGCCATTTCCAATAAAATGGGAATTGTACGACAAAAAAAACACAAGATCTCATTTAGCACAGGCATCAGAATAATTTGTTAGTGACTATTTTTCGCTGGCGAGCTGCACTCTGCCCGAAATACCCACCCCGTCCGTCAGTCGGCGTCTTGTAAGATGCGCCGCTCGCTATTTATATTAGTATATCTCTACTTCTACATATAGTTAATGCGTTTGTTTATTTACATTGGATTCTTTGGGTGTTTGTTTGTGCTTTTTTTTATTGTGTCTTTGGATGTTTTTTTTTTGCGGTTTTTTTTTTTTGTAAATATTTAAATTAAAATGCTTACAGAAACGTAATTTTTGGCTTTTCTAAATAATGTATTGAAGCATTCGTACATTGGATTCTTTGGGTGTTTGTGCTTTTTTTTATTGTGTCTTTGGATGTTTTTTTTGTGGTTTTTTTTTTTGTAAATATTTAAATTAAAATGCTTACAGAAACGTAATTTTTGGCTTTTCTAAATAATGTATTGAAGCATTCGTACACGAGTAGGTCTGGGACATGATCAGTTTTTTTTTTATTATATGTTTAGCCCCAATGTTAAGGTAGTAATAACTTTCAATAAGGTATAGTGAGAGATTATTTAACTCTTAAATGTCCATCACAATATGGCCTAGATTACCATACGAGGGAATGAATTATATTAATATACTTGCTCTGATTTTGGTATATTTTTTTTTCTATTTGAGAAGTTAAAAAAAAATGGGCAATTAAAAAAATCCGTTTTCCACGTTAAATACATTTTTAGACGTTTGTTAAGCGGGGGACGTAACGCCGCGTTGCGTCTTGTTTTCAGAGTAAGGAAAGGAAAATTAACAGTTTTTTTTTTTTTTTCAGCTTCACGCTGTATCCCGCACTAGGCAGGGTAGGCAGAGGGAAAGGAAGTGAAACCTAGTGTTATGACACTCCGTTTCACTTCCGTTCCCCACTTTCCGCCGAATTTGAGGCATTGCGTGTTGAGTGGCGGAACTCAGCGCCGCGCTTTGCCTTATTACCAGAGCGAAGAAATGAAACATTAAATATTCAAATTGAAAATATTAAATATTTCATTTCCTCGACTGGGAATCGAACCCAGAACCTGTCGGTTACAGTCACACTCTTGTGCCGCTGCGCCACGACAGGCCTCAAAATTAACATTATTCATATCTATATAGAACGTAGCAGGATTTGAAGCCGCGCCTCTTGGAATCTCAAAAATAACGTTTATTGTAAAGGAGTATTAAATATATATTTTATTGTATTTTAGTATTTGTTGTTAAAGCGGCGACGTAAATGTATGACTTGACTGACATTTTACTGACATCTTAACTGACTAACTCTTACAGTTCATAATATACAGTCAGTCTGGTGACAGATAAAAGAATAGACGGAAGTAGTCGGACGGAAGTGTCTTACCCTTTCAGTACATATAGACAGGCTTCTGGTTCCACAGGGAGTTGTGCTTGAATAGATATATTTATAGTATCTTCTTTAATTTTATTGCGCTCTTGGCGGGCCTGTCGTGGTGGCAGCAGCGCAAGTGAGTGACTGTAAACTCTACAGGTTGTGAGTCGATCCGACTCGAGGAAATTAGACTTAATATTTTCAGTTTGGATATATCATATTTTTTTATTTCTTCGCTCTGGTGACAAGGCAAAGCGCGGCGTTGAGTTCCACCACTGACTGACGCAATGCTTTAAATTTGGCGGAATGTTGGGAACTGAACGGAGTGCCTTAACGCTACGTTCCCAAATTCCTTGTGCCTACCCTGCCGTGTGCGGTATACGGCAAAAAAAACCTAGTGCTTTACGTAAGCTCATGGAATGCGAGCCAGACGGAGCTGCCAGTACACAATATTAGATAGGCACAATTTGAATCTGCCGAAGCTTTCGCATGAGGTCACTGCACTCCCAGACCCGACGACGCCGTCTCAGCCTACATTAATTCAAGCTGTCTGTACCATTGTTCTTGATCTTTTGGACTTACTATATATGCCACGTGTTTAGGTTCCTTTTGGGGAACAGGATTTCGTGAGGGTGACCCAAGATGTGTGTTCATGATTGATGGGTGACGTTACTATTGAAATTACTGAAAGATAGGTTAGGTATTGCAGTTTTATTTACTTTATAAAGCTTTATTTATTGAGGCCTGTCGTGGCGCAGCGGCACAAGAGTGTGACTGTAACCGACAGGTTCTGGGTTCGATCCCCAGTCGAGGAAATGAAATATTTAATATTTTCAATTTAAATATTTAATGTTTCATTTCTTCGCTCTGGTAATAAGGCAAAGCGCGGCGTTGAGTTCCGCCACTCAACACGCAATGCCTTAAATTCGGCGGAAAGTGGGGAACGGAAGTGGAACGGAGTGTCATAACACTAGGTTTCACTTTCGTTCCCTCTGCCTACCCTGCCTAGTGCGGGATACAGCGTGAAGCTAAAAAAAAAAAAAACCTTTATTGGTTGATATATCTGATCATATCTCAGGAACTACTAGTTATTTTATGTTGGATAGCCAATTTATAGAAGAAGGCTCATACAATTTCAGTCGCTTCGTTTTAAATGTTATGTTGGGCACCCTAATGTGTCATGTGCTATTTGTACAGAGAGGCGCGGGTTCACATCCTGCTTAGTTATTTTTTTTATCCGTTTGGTAAATATGTATTTTTCTTTACTAATTGAGGATTAACACTTAGTAAAAATATTTGTCTTTTATTATTTCAGGAACCTAATATTAGGGTCCTCTGGTTCCCCACTTCCCCTTGAATTTTGAAAGGAATTGCGTGGCACAGCTAAACGCTATGCCTTTACTTCTATCTTATTTATAATGCCATCTAAAGAGAGTAGTAGAATAAAAATAATTTTAATTTAACGTTAGAAGTACTTTATTTAAAGTTCCGCGAATTAAATGACATTGCTTATACGGCGGCAGAGCTCAACACCGTGTTCTGTCTTAATAGGTGTCTATTTAGTGACGTGAAACTAAATATAGACAATCCCACGATGAAATATGAATCTACTTTAATTACGAGCAGATGTTTGAAAGTTTGAATACGTAAATATTGTCGCTACGTTGACCCTTTTTTTTTCTCGGAGTTAATTATTTGCATGAAAAAAATAGCGTCACGCTCTTTCCCGCTTACGATAGTCAGAGGGAAGGTAGTGTTAAGAGAAACCGTTTAACAAAATTTGCGACACATTCTGTGTTGTGTGTTTAATCTTAACGTGTCAAGTTTCCATCGAGTCTTGAGGCATTTTGCCAGTTGATTGACTGAACTTAACGCCGCGCTACGCGTCGTTGCCAAAGCGGTGAAATATAAATACGTTTTTGCTGCAATTGAAACGACAACCGTCGATTTTAGAGTCGCCCGCTTGTACTTGGCACTTAAGCGCAAGCGTCCGACTGTAAAGGCGATAGTTGTGGGTTCTATCCCCACTTAAGGAAATAAAATATTTAATATTTTCAGATTAAATCATTAATGTTTTCATTTCATTGCTCTAGTAACAAGGCAAAACGCGGCGTTGAGTTACGCGACGCACAAACAATACCTCAAATTTGTCGGAAAGTGGGGTCTAAATAGAGAGAGTATCCTAACATTAGGTTGCCAAGTTCCCTCTGCCTAACCTACCAGGAGCAGGATACAGCGTAAAAAAAAAAACCTTTCGGTTTCGTTAACACCGAGAACGGAGTGTCTTGACACTTGGTTAACCTTCCTCGGTTCCTTAAATACTACATACATTTAAAGCCTTCGGGTCATAATGACCCGATCCTATAAATATGTGGTAATTTCTTTAATTAAAAGCCAAATCTTGTAGTTACAATATTTATTTAGTAACAATAAAGACATAATAAATGAATATTATATTATATTAGTATCGTTGCAACAAGATAAGGACACAATTTCAGAGTGTTTCGAACATATATGTTTTTTTACAAATTTTGCATATTTTTGATGTTTTCACATCTTTCGAAGAAAGAATTGGGCAAAGGTGGATTGAAATACAGGTCTCTTCGTGTCTAAAAGATCCATAGGTATCTGACGTTTATTTTTCCGTAAGGTACCATGAACTGTAAGTTTCAAATCTTAAAGTTTTTCAGCTAATTCGTAAGATGTAATAAAATTATCACATGTAATATTGTAGCCTTGTAAGCCTTCTGTTAGATCTAAAACAAGTCTCATTCCTTGATTTTTTCCGGTGCATTTCCTTGGAGTTTTCCAGTATAACACTGAATAGAACGAACATATCCCGTTTCACTGTCACACAAAATCCAAAATTTTATGCCATATTTACTTGGTTTGCTTGGCATATATTGTCGAAAGGGACATCAGCCTCTGAATGATAGCAGTTGTTCGTCAATCGTAATATTTGCATTTGGGTTATAAAACATAGGCAACAATGCCACCCACTCATCCCATATATCTCTCACAGCTGCTAATTTATCATTCTGTCTTCTTGCTCGTCGATCAAAACGTTTTTCAAATCTCAAAATAGCTGTAATTTTCTTGAATCGTTTCAGTGACATTATTGCGCGAAATATCGGTCGTCCATATACTTCAGACCACAAGCTTTCTAAACTTTCATAGTTAGGTTTGAAAACTCCAGCAAAAATAAAAGGCCTAAATATGCATCCCATTCTGTATCATCTAGCACTTCCCATTCATTGTTTCATTATTGCTACTTTCGTTGTCCGAAGTAGACTGAACGTTTTCAGTAGCATTTTCTCCCAGAACATCTTCAATTTCGCTAACTATTTCGTCTTCCGAACTGACATCGCAGTTTATAATTTGAGAAATTGTTAGATCATTCAAATTTCGAGACATATCAAACACTAACAGAATACGACAAAGTCCAAACCCCTAATGAAACAAAGCAAACTTACTATCACTCATAGGAAATGTAATTCTACCCTCGCAAAATAAAATGTAAACAGTATGTCTAAAGCTGTGCCGACAATAACATGCTAAGTGATTTTATAGATATGTCTCACACTATGATTTACTAGTTAATTCTCAGTATCATTCAACAACGTATTGTTATTTGTAAAACTCAGGCCTTTTTTCATACTCGGGTATTATTGACCCGAAGACCCCACGACGGAAAAATTTCATTATTCTTTGTACGAAAGATAATATTACTTTTTTTTTTTAATAATACGTAGTGAATGTGTAATAAATAATTGTCATATAGCCGAAATAAATTTAATCAATAATTACGATATTTATTATGAATTCAATACCAGTTTTGGGTCAAAATGACCCGAAGAACCGAGGAAGGTTAAATCCGTCTATGCCTTGCTATTTAAAAAAAAAACAATTTATGTACACTCCGTTATAATATTTAACAAATTGTCGTTACGCATCTTCAGCTTGTTGACGTTCAATCACGTCGCGTGTCTACTCAAAGTGGAGCACTTGTAGTCTCCATTTAAATTTTAACCTTATTTCTATACTATTAAAGTATTATTTGTATTAATAAAATATAATTTAGTCAATTGATATACGATTTTATGTTGTAATTCCATAGATTAGGTTTGATTTTTGCGTGCGTCCAGTTGGCGTGGCAACAGTACTAGGTGTACAGTTGCCGTCTCGAAGGAGTCTCGTCTGTCGTTTGGCGTTTTTTTTTTTTGTTTTTGATGTTTAATCGCTCGAATTAGCGTTTTGGCTTGTCTCTTTTTGATGGAACTTTTTTTTTAATGGTTTGTGGGTTTATTTTAATGATTTTTTAATTTATAATATTTAAATTGGGTTTTTTATTGTAGAGAATTGGGTTTTTGTTTTGCAAAAGATAATAGTTATCCTTGTAAATGTGTGTTCGATTCTCAGTCGGTAAAATGTTTTGTTTTTTTTATGTATAATGTATGAAGATATAGCGCGGCGTTGAGCTACGCTTAACAATCATGTCTGAATACTAGGTTCCCTCTGCCTACCCCGGTTGGCGAGATAAAGCGTAAAACTAATAAAAAGCTTTTTAAATTTAAGTTTAATAAAATATATGAATTTTTAGGGGTTGAATGTAACATGTGTTCATTTTGTTTGTAACGTCCAGTCCAATTTACATACCCCGTTTGCTTTAATTTATTTAAATCGTTCTACGGCTTTTTAGGGTAGCGAGCGTAATGAATAAAAGGAAATTTATTTTTAATAGACACATATGTATGTGTCCACTTCTCCTACTGGAGTTACTCCATCTATTGTTAATTTAAGGAGGTATTAGTTGATATAATGTTATTTTATAGTTTCACGCTTTATCCCGCACAAGGCGGGTTAGGTAGTGCTAAGACCTAGTGTTAAGACACACCGTTTCCATTAAAACTGGTTTTTTTTTCACCTTGTGTCGATTTGTTGAGTGGCGGTACTCAACGCCGTGCTCTGCCTTTTTACTAGATTGATTTAAATTTTAAATATTGCATTTTCTCATGTTACCACTTGAACTTACGATCTGTTTACAGTCGCACCGTTGTTAATGACAAGCTTCTCACGTTAATGTACTGTAGTAAAAGGGCATTTTAGTATTGAGCAATATAGGTACCTGACGCATCCGTGTCGATGAGTCCATGGAAAACTGAGCAGTATTTTTATCTATTTGTAGCGTTTTTGTAAATGACTTTGCATACGTAGGAAAGGAATTTTATCGGACTTTTTATTTGAACCTGCGCTTTTGCGTTAGGGAACGGTCCAAGATTACTAACCACTTAGCCCATATGGCTTATCGTCACGCTACTTAACAGTTCTTATACGCGCGTTTATAACTTGTTATTAAAAAAGTGATGATTTCTCTAGATTCTCCAGTTTTCTCCCTTCAATATATATGTGGTGTTAGGTATTTGATTTATTTGTTGGATAATCGAATCTGCACTCATCTCGAACAAAAACACCAACCGGGACATGATAGCGTCAATCAAATGCGTGAAACACTGTGAACGTTAATATATCGTAAAGATAGCAAATAATACGATCGATAAATATATTATGTTTCAAGTGATTCGCTCGCGGCTTCGCCCGCTTGAATTATACGATTATTTATTTCAGCTTCACGCTGTAACCCGCAAATCGCCAGATAGGAGGGAACCCTGTAAGGCACGTTGTTCCGTTCATCACTTTCCGCTGTATTGGAGGCATTGCATCCTTCAGCCATTTAACTTATCGCCAGAGCAAATTAAATGAGTATGTTAATATTTACTGTCCTCAAGTGGGATATGTAAAATTTAAGATCATTGAAAAAAAAAAAGCAAGTATTTTGTAATATATTTTTTTGTTGAATACGACGTATTTTTTTAATACTAAATGCTTAGAGAAGTTTGGCATAAGTAATACAATGATGAACAGCATTCCTAATTGTATTAATGCACACACACAAACACACACACACAAAAACACTGTATACGACGAGTGTATTAGTGTGTGTAAGTGCCCAAAACAAATAAACAGACAAACCGACAAATAGACAAAAAAATATATATTTAATTTTTTGTCTTGGAGGATTTGGAGGCCTGTCGTGGCGCAGCGGCACAAGAGTGTGACTGTAACCGACAGGTTCTGGGTTCGATCCCCAGTCGAGGAAATGAAATATTTAATATTTTCAATTTAAATATTTAATGTTTCATTTCTTCGCTCTGGTAATAAGGTAATAAGGTAAAGCGCGGCGTTGAGTTGCGCCACTCAACACGCAATGCCTCAAATTCGGCGGAAAGTGGGGAACGGAAGTGGAACGGAGTGTCATAGCACTAGGTTTCACTTCCGTTCCCTCTGCCTTCCCTGCCTAGTGCGGGATACAGCGTGAAGCTGAAAAAAAAAAAAGAAAGAAAAAAAGAAAAAAAAATTGTCTATTCTCATCAATAATTTTGTGCTCTATGGGACCATAGGGCACAAAATAATATATTTTTGAATATTTCTCCATGTACAGACATCGATCAGTTAAAGATTTTATATAAGTACTTATAGATATATATCTATCTACGTATATACGTAGATTTGCAGTTGACGACTGGAACGATCGGATAGTATCATCTAATCTACTTGTTATTCACACAAATGGGGCATTTTTTAAATATTTTCTTTTTAAATAAAAAAAAAAATTAGGCTATCGTGGCGCTGCGGGACTGTTTCTGCCAGTAAGTGCACGATGGTTGTGGGTTCGATATTGTTTAAATTAATTACTATATTAAATTGTTATGTTTCTTGGTAGCTAAAGCGCGGTGTTTATTTATGATATTTAAAACGCGATGCGTAGAATATGAAGTTTGTGGAAGACAAAGCGCGACGTACAATTTCGCAAAATGTCTATGTCACATAATGTCTTATTCAGACTGAAAGTGGCGTGGTTTTCCAGACGTGAAAGACAGTGTGTCACTACACTACGTATTTTAATTACTTTGTTGTTCTGATGTCTCTTTTAAACCAATATCTATACATTGAAAACTAAAATTTCAGCCAAATTCATAAAATAAACATTTTGTGTTAAATTCACTTGACTTTTTTCATTTATTCAACATATTTAAATGAAACATACGCTAAACGTTAGGGGAAAGTTACCAAGTGTAATAGTGAAAACTACATTTTAATCTGCTTAGTCGTTTCTGAGATTAGCGCGTACAAACGCACAGAAAAACAGAAAGACAGACCAACATTAAGTCAAGTTTTAAGTCTTTTACATCAATTATTTATTAGATATAAGTATAGACAATAATAAATAACAAATTCATTGAAAAATGGGGAAGGGAAGTGGAACGGAGTGTCTTAACACTACGTTCCCAAGCTCCCTCTGCCTACCCTGCTATGTGCGGGATACAGCGTGAAGCTGAGTAATTGCCAATAATAAATAACAAATTTTGGGGGAAAGGGAAGTGGAACGGAGTGTCTTAACACTAGGTTCCCAAGTTCCCTCTGCCTACCCTGCCAAGAGCGAGATACAGCGTGAAGCTGAGTAACAGACAATAATAAAGTTGACATTCAATAAGAACCAATAAAGCATCGCTCAGTAGATTTCCTATGGAGGAGTGACGTAAGAGCCTTGTCAACTTACACGCCATCAATTATAACGTCTAATGTGAACAATACTTCAACACGTATTACTTTTATTGGAGGAAATTAATTGTTGACTTTATGGTTTTTATAGTTTATTATATAACCATAATGTTGACAATTATTTTTTTACTTCTTAGAGGCCTGTTTTGGCGCAGCGGCACAGGCGTGTGACTGTAAACGACAGGTTGTGGGTTCGATCGCCACTCGAAGAAATGAAATATTTAATATTTTCAAATAAGCATTAAACATTTTTCTCACTCCGGTTACAAGGCAAAGCGCGGCGTTGAATTCCGCCGCTCAATACACAATACTTCAAATTCTGCAAAGTGTCTTTTATACAGGGTTCCCAAGTTCCTTAAGCGTACCGTGCCATGTGCGGGAGACAGACAGCGTAAAATTGAAATGACAAACGTTCTCCGATTTAGACCGTTACAAAGCGTTACACGTTAGTCTATATATAAACTAGTTATTAATATATACCTACGGGCTACGTAATCGTGTAAACAAGACGCGTCACAAGTAAAGAATGTTATATGCTAAATAGAAGCGGATTTATTTATATTCGAGGAAATGAAATGAAATATTTATTGTTTTCTTTTTTTGGTTATCGAGGTAAAGGGCGGCGTTGAGTTTCGCATCGCCACGTGATGCCTCAACTCGGTGGAAAGCTTGGAACGGAAGTTTTGACACTAGAATCCCTAGTTTCCTGGTCTAGCTCTTCCCATTGGTGGAATACAGTGTGGAGTTAAAGAGAGTGATATGTAAAGAATGTTATATGAGAAATAATAATATTCGGTACTACGATACTTTCTTTTCTTAGTTTCATGCTGTATCCCGCACGAGGCAGGGTAGGCAGAGGGAACCTAGTGTGAAGACACTCCGTTCCACTTCCGTTCACCACTTTCCGCCGAATTTAAAGCATTGCGTGTTGAGTGGCGGAACTCACCGCCGATACTTAATTAGGGGAATGAATTAATGACTAGAGGCCAGTCAATACGAACGTAACTGTAAACGCTCGAGATTGTGAGCTTGATCCGTACTTGAAGGAATGAAATGGTTCTTTTTAGTTTTGCTCCCAAATGAAGCAAAGCGCGGCGTTGAGCTCCGTAGCTTAACACGCAACGTCTCAATTTGGCGGAAAGTAGGGAACGATACGTGTTTTAATGGGAACAGAGTGTCTTAGCACTAGCTCCCTTCTGGTGTTACCGGCTATGCCGCTAGTGCTTAATATCTTTTCTACTTTTCATTAATAAAATTCACGTAAAATTAATAAACAATTTTTTTTTACTGAGTATATATACATATAATTCTCGCCAAATGAACCTAATACGGAGTTTCGATCGTATCTATTTTTGGCAACACAGTAACAACTGACTACTGAGTCCCCCCAATTCTGCGAGTCAAGGTCCCCGATCAGGATGTGAACACGTGATCGTCGCCACTGACTCAGATGACGATGTTTTTTTTTTCGATATGGGCAACCGTTCCGTCCATTCATGCGTCAGATTTGTTTTGCTATTATTGGTAAGTAGGTAGGTGTATATTATTATTGTGTGTTAATATCGGTCTTTGTGTTTGTTCGTGTCTTTTTTTTGTGTTTTTTTTTATTACTCTCAGTCAGCTTGACGCTGTAGGTATATCCCGCACATGGCAGGGTAGGCAGAGGGAACTTGGGTACCTAGTATTAACACACTCCGTTCCACTTCCGTTCCCCACTTTTCGCCGAGTTTGAGGCATTGCGTGTGAAGGGGCGGTACTCAACGCCGCGTTTTGCCTTTTCACCAGAACGATGAAATGAAAATATTAAATACTTCACTTCTTCGAGTGGGATTCGAACCTACAACCTGTCGATTATAGTCACACTCTTGTGCCGCTGCGCCACGACAGTTCTTTTCTATTATTTAGCTTCACGCTGTATCCCGCAAATGCCTGGATAGGAAAACAAGTGTTTGATCCATTTCATTTTGTAATTAGTTTGAGTTTTTGTGTCGAGTGGCGGTTCTTAACGCCGCGCTTTGTCTTGGTAACCTAAACGTGACTCCGCTGAGTGGAGATTTAACCCACAAAACAGTTTTTTAATTTTCATATTAAGTTCCATAGAGGTATACCATGGGCGTTACTTAATATGATACTCGCCGGTTGGAATCGCGTTTTGGAGTTAAATTATTTATTAATTCTAATTAGACAAGGGAGCGTCGGACGTAATGTATTTTATTACTCGTATATATTAATATTTTAATATGAAGAGAATAGAATGTTTCAAATACAAGTAGAAAGAGGAGACCGTAGTGTCTAGTCACTACCAACATCTCTCTCTTGTCATACATATGCGGGACACAGAGGAAATTTTACAAAATAAACATAGAAACATCCTCATATTCTCTCTGCATCAAAACTGCTAAGAAAATTAAATCTTTGACTAAGCCTCTTAGTTCCTCTAAGACTCGAGTAACTGTTGCTTTGTGCGATATTTAATTTCTCATGTTCTTTTCTTAACGTTTTCACTGTATAAAGTTTATTTTATTATATATTTTTAACTCTACGTAGTTTTTTAATATAATTAAATGGACGGAAGGTATAACAGTTATTTTGCAGATTCACACTGTATCGTGCACTTAGCAGGGTAGGTGGTGGGAACCTGGGAACTTATTGTTAAGTCACTCCTTTCCCCATATTCCCCTGAATTCTGTAGCCGTTGTGTATTGAGTGGTGTAGCTTAACGCCGCGCTTAGATTCGGTACCAAATAGCTGAAATGAAAATATTAAACATTTCCATTTCCACGTGTTATCCTACCCACAACTTGTTGTATTTACAGACACTACAGACTCCAAATCTATACTTTTATACTGATAGTTTAACGTTGAAGGGATTGTGCAATTAAATGCATTGAATCGATAGTTTATAAATATTCTCACTTTTGCCATATACTATCGATAATATATCGATATCAGCATATCGAGGGACATCATTAACATTAGAATATGTCAAATATACATAACTCTTAGTGATATACATAGTTCATATGGCCAGGGGAGCGAAGCCGCAGGCTAAAGCTTCTTCAATACTTCATAAAGGCTAAGTATCTGTAGTACCAACTAGTGCTTTCACCGATAGTTTGAATAGAAAGCCAAGTTCAATAGGAAAATCGATATGCTCGTAAGTCGTTAGAGCTTACAAATGTAGCTATTTGATGTTGGTTTTTTTTTTCGTTGCGGCGCTGTTAAATGACGTCTGACTGAGACTGACTGTGAATATAAGTGTAGGTTTGATTCTTTTACGTGGTATTTTTTTATCAAAACAAAGCGCGGTGTTCAATTCCGCAAAAAAAAATCAATATCTCAAATACGAGTCGTCATTTTCTCGGACCGGTGTGAAAGAAAGCATGGCGTTAAGTTCTAACACGCAATATCTCAGAATCGGAAATGTTTTAAACTAAACTGAGTGTCTTAACACTAGAATGCCAGGTTCTTTCTGCTTACCCTACAATATGCACAGCGGGATAGGCAGAGATAGATAAAGAAAAAAAAAGCTTAATATTTTTTGTATGTAAAAATAATAAGGCAAATTATCAAATTGTGAGCTTCTTTAAGATTGTAATGAATTATCTTTATCACTTACTGATGATTATTTAAAAATATTTCCATTCAACCGCAGTCACAAGGTAAAACTATTCACATACTATATACTATATACATATAAGTAAAAACGAGCTTTTTATTGTCAGTACTTACAGAATCCTGATTTCGAGAGAGAAGTGTGTTTTCAGTTATTTTCCTATACCAGTACTTACGATACTTTGTGTATATAGCCACAGGGGGTAAAAAGGGGCGGTTAACCTTTACCACCCTTAACATACACAAGCGAATATGTGCCTTATTGGACTTTTTGACTAAGTTGATTATCGCGTGAAGTGAGCGTCTCGTAGCTTTTACGTATTATGTTTCAATACTTCAAAGTTATGTACATGTATCTGATTGGTTGACGCCTAGTGAAATATGTATATTTGTCTCTAGTATTTGTAATAAGCTTTATAAAGCTTAAGTAAAGCTCTTGTTTTTAAACGTTTTCCTAAAATAATTTATATGTACCATATACATGCACACGCACACACACACACACACACACATACGTTGTTTTTAGTTATAGATACTTACTACTTAAGGCGAGTTTTGCGAAATTTGACTTTTAAAGATGTGTGATTTTGGGGTTGAAACAGTATGTAAAAAAATATTGACGGTTCAAGGAAATATGGTGTATATTTCCTTCGCAACTCTAGAAATCTTGTCGTTCAAGCTGGCGAAGCCGCGGGTTGCTAGAGATATAATGATTTGACTAATTTCTGATATTGGGTGGTAGCACAATAATGTGATATCAGTGAGCTGGTGTGATGATGAAGCCGGAATTTGATAACGATTAGATTTTTGCAGAGGTTCATGGTAAAGAACTCGAAGTTAAGGGTTATATAATTTATAACTCGAACACAAATTGTCGGGTATCATGGAACGGAGTGTCTTAGCACTAGGTTCCCAAGTTCCCACTGCCATATGCGGGATACAGCGTGAAGCACTTGTAACTACAAGTTGCGTCACCATCTCCAAGTAGATGAAGATAAGAACTAATTATCAATATATCTTTACTTTTTGTTTTTCTTTCTTTTTTTTATTGGTTTTTGTCTTTGGTTAATACGTGCTGTTATAATGAGGTCTGTCGTGGCGCAGCGGCACAAGAGTATGACTGTAACCGACAGGTTCTGGGTTCGATCCCCAGTCGAGGAAATGAAATATTTAATATTTTCAATTTAAATATTTAATGTTTCATTTTCTTCGCTCTGGTAATAAGGCAAAGCGCGGCGTTGAGTTCCGCCACTCAAGACGCAATGCCTCAAATTCGGCGGAAAGTGGGGAACAGAAGTGGAACGGAGTGTCTTTACACTAGGTTCCCGGGTTCCCTCTGCCTACCCTGCCTCGTGCGGGATACAGCGTGAAGCTGAGTATGAGTATGAGTGTTGTTATAATAACTTGTGTTTTTTTTGTTACAGGTAATTGTTATGTACTGTTTTGGGAAAAATTTATAGCTCAAGCATGTTAAAGCAGATCTTAAGAGGAAAGTATTCATGAAGAGAAATTATAAAAATAAACTTTACGCTTTTTTTTTTTCATTTAAACTGGTATGTATGGTCACTTCTCAGCTTTAAGCCGTATTTACACTTGGCAGGGTACACAGAAGGAACTTGGGGACTTAGTGCTAAGAGATTCCGTTCCGTTCGCCACTTTCCGATGATTTTTTGGTGAACTAAAACGAATGGCTTTGTTACCAGAGCGAAGAAATAAAATCATTAAATATTTAATTTGAAAATATTAAATATACAATGTCTTCGAATGGGGATCGAACCCACAACCTGTCGTTTACAGTCACACGCTTATGCCCCGGCGCCTCGACAGGTGTCAACATGTAAAAAAAAATTGTTTAAGATTTTGGCGGAGAGTTACCAGGGGGGAACAAGTTACCTTAACATAAGGTTCCCTCATCCTACCCTTTTTAAAAGGATATTTAATTCGAGTCAATTACTTAAGTTATATAATATATATAGTACGTACAACGTTTATATGTTTGATATGAATGACCCATAAAAGTTCGATATTATTTACAATAACATGAGATAAGCTTGTTTACTATTTAAATGACGTGAATATAAGATATAATCTACTTTAGTTTTAGCTTGGGAATGGCTTTTAGGGAACTTAGGAACCTAGAGTTGAGACATTACTTTCCAATTATGGCACTTTTTGTCGGATTAAGGCATTGCGTGTTAAGTGGCGGAACTCAACGCCGCGATCAGCCACGGAAACAAATTTTTTACTGTATAATTAAAATAAAATATGTAATAATCGTAATTAATTACTTCAAGTAAGTAGATTTTAACTTTGCTCCACTGAAATCGTTGGGCTAGTATAAGTTTCTCATAACTTTAGATACTCTGTACTTTAATGAGTACGTTGTTCACCTTTTATGTCTTTAATGCTTACTTATATTTTATTACTATCCTTAAACAGTTAGGCATATCGCGGCGTTGAGCTCCGCCATTCAATACATAATGTGTTGTAGATTAGGTGGTTTGTATGGAACTATCCTACTTACACATCTTGTCTGTTACCCCAGAGCACTCACTCACTCACTCAGCTTCACGCTGTATCCCGCACATGGCAGGTTAGGCAGAGGAAACTTGGGAACCTAGTCTTAAGACACTCCGTTCCCTACTTTCCGCCGAATTTGAGGCATTGCGTGTTGAATGGCGGAACTCAAGCCGCGTACCCCAGAGCAAGCAAATGAAAAAAAAATATTCCCCCGATTTGAAACTGAACCCCCTACTATGGTAAATATTCCAAGCTTTACATTTCATTAGAAAATACCCAAATAGAAAATCTGTAATATTATAATATTACATAAATGCATAGTCGTTTATCTAATAATATACAAAATCGACAGACCCTATGACCTTTCAGATTTATTCTCGTCCCCTGTCGTACGGTGCCGGTTGAGCTATAATTGTATTCAGTTCACGTATCAATCAATAACTGGAAACTAGGTAAATTATTATGTATTGGTATTTTAACCGACGATGCAAAGAGAGGGGTGCTATAAGTTTGAAGTGGCTGTGTGTTTGTCTGTGGCGCTGTATAGCTCCTGAATTATTGAAACGATTTTGGTGCGGTTTCTTTAAATTATAAGTCTTGTTCGTTGTGGTGGTTCTTAGATGTTTTTTTATAAGTACTTATTTATTTAGTGATTTTTTGGTCGATTTTTTTTTTTTTTGTGTATTTTATTTAATATTGGTGTAGGTGTGTAGCAGGGTAGACAGAAGTGATAAGAAATTCCGTTGTCTGAGGATGTGTCTCTTCAATAGTCGTTTATTATTGAGGCTGTCGTAGTAAGTTACAATGACTGGCTGTAAACGATGATACCGATGATGTATTTTCATTTTCGTGCTCTGGTAAATAAGGGCAGCGTTGTGTTTCACTACTGAATACGTAAGTTTTGGAAACTTGGATTCAAATTGGGAGGTATAAACATAAGGTTCCCTCGGCCAACCTTACCTTATATAGGGGATAGAGCGTAACAATAAGATGATAAGTTTAGAATGTCCGCAGATGGGACTCTAACTTTGTTCAGGTTTTAAAATTTATATTTTTTTTTTTCTTTTTCTTAAGCTTCACGCTGTATCTCGCACATGGCAGGGTAGGCAGAGGGAACTTGGGATCCTAGTGTTAAGAAACTCCGATCCATTCTGCGCTCTAGGCCGCGCCGCGCTATATTTTGGTACCTTTAGAATTTTGTATTTCTTAATTCTAAATTTACAATTTTTTGTGTAAAGCAAAATGTACACTATTAGGTATGTTAGGGGTGCCTAAATAAATATCTACATTTTTTTTTATTGAAAAGACGGCAAACGAGCGTACGGGTCACCTGGAGGTAAGTGATCACCGCCGCCCACGGCCCCGAGTAACTCCAGAGGAGCTACAGGAGCGTTGCCGTCCTTTAAATTGGAAGGGCACCGGGGCCCGGCATTACCTAATGCGAAAAGCAGTGGCCAAAGCCACTACTTAACGCCGGTCTTAAATGCCGGGGGTGGTAATAATCCGGTCGAGTCTGCCCATGCGTGTTGCCATTACTGGCAACGTGACTCTACCACACGCACTTTAGTCGCCTCTTACGACACCATCAGTACCAGGGTGATCCTATTCTAAGCCGGAATAACACAGCAAAAACACATATCTTTTGATCCTGCATATTTCAGCACTACGTTGAGTGGTCGGGTGGCCATGTCCGACTTAAAACTGCGCAATGGCCGTTAGGTTATTTAATAGTTTCTTTGAAAGTTAAATAATAAGTTATTTTTTTAACTCCTGCGCAGGGTGTGTTAACAAGTTTGACCTGTCTGTCTGTATTTCTATCTATGGCAACGTAGCTTCTAAATTAATACCGCTTTGAGCGTGGTTTGTGGTTTTTGCAGTTGCAATCTCTTTTTAATATTTGTTATGTTTTGGTTATTGTTTTATATTCAACTTTACTTAGCTTCACGCTGTATCCCGACGTAGTTGGTTACGCAGAGGGAACTTGGGAACCTAGTGTTAAGACACTCCGTTCCACTTCATTCCCCACTTTCTGCCAAATTTGAAGTATTGCTTGCTTAGTGGCGTAACTCAACGCCGTGCCTTGCCTTATTACCAGAGTGAAAAAATGCAAAACATTAAATCCTTAATTTGAAATTATCAAACCCACACCTTATCCTTTACAGTCACACGCTAGTGCTGATGGTTATTGTTTTATTTTTATGATATTGTAATATACTATTCCACACTAAGAGCAATTGTAGGTTGTTGTAAATCTTAAAAAATTATAGGTTTTCTAAAAATATTACTCAGTTTTTTTTTAATAAATAATTTGAAACAAATACACCATAAAATTAACTTTTTAATTGGATAAACTTGGTGAATGACTGAAGCGAAGCGAACAGAAAGCGAAAGTTGATTTTGAAATTTGACGTAAGCACAGTATAAAATTTTATTATTTACGTTTTATCTCTTTCGCCCTGTTTCCAGCAGTACGGTACTTAGTATAATTTGATTAAAAGATATGTACGTTTTATATGTATAGTTAGATATATTATGGCCCGAGGTTTTTAATATATGTAGAAATTAAGTATTTGCATACTTAGAGCATAATAATGTAATTTTTTAATATGTTAAAATTATGGTAAACTAACTACTAATTTCTGTATGATAGCGAGACAATGCGCGGCGTTGAGTTCCGCCAACGCCATACGAAGTAACTTAATGGAAATGCAGTTTTTTAACTGTGGGTTCCCGGGTTCCCTCTGCCTACGGGCATATATCGTGAAGCTGAAAGAAATAGAGTTAGTGAAGATATTATTAAAATAAAAAAAAGGTGTTTTAAAATACACAGTTCGCACCACTCTTTCAATTGTACATAAATATCACAACGTGGCGACGGCGTCCAAAAACAAACGGGAAAAAAACCTTTTTTTTTTAAACTTACATGAGTGAACTTCGAACAGAATTCATTACGTGTTGAACTGGAATTGTGGAATAGCTACCATAGTATTTTTTTTTATTTTTTATGTTTTTAATATTTTTCGCTATATAACATAGCATAGGAATGTTTATAATAAATAAATATCTAAGATAATATATAATATAATATCTAGCTTCACGCTGTATCCCTCACATGGTGGTAAGACACTCCGTTCCAGAGAGTGGTGAACGGAATCACCACTCTCCGAAAAATTTTAAGCATTGCGTGTCGAGTGGCGGAGCGAAGCAAAATGAAAACATTAAATATTTAAATTGAAAATATTATATATTTCATTTCCTCGAGTGTTGATCGTACCCACAACCCGTCGGTTACAATCACACGCTTGTGCTAACTTAAGAACCTAATGTTAAGACCCTACGTTTCAATTCGACGCTACGCTTTGCCTCTTTATCAGACTGAGAAAATTGAATTATTATTTATTTCACTTCCTCGAGTAGCGATAGAACCCACAACTTTGTCGCGTTTACGTTTGTAAGCCCATGTACACCCTAGCGTTACGGCAGGCCTCGTATACTAGTTACTTTCAAAATTATGTAAATTCCATAATAATTTCCCAGTTCATCTAATACCTTAACCTCATCTAATACCTTAACAAACCAAACATAACCCTGCTAACCAATTTATTTACGGAGGCCGTCTCGCCGTACCATTAAGTGGATTTAAGGCTGTCTCCCCAAAACAGTCGGGTAACACTGAAAGGGCACGGGGTGAAGGACGCGCGTGGCATCGATCGATACGCTGTCTGTACACACTGCGCTGTTGTCCATACATTTTATATTGTGAAAGATTTGTGTTTACTTTTATCTTTTTGTTTTTTTTTTCTTGTTTTTACTAGGGAAGGTAGGGGAACCTAATTTTTAAATACCTCGGTTGTGTGACGTCGCTATAGATTTAATTTCAATTATCTAATAATTAAATCTATATGTGAAAAGTGGTGACCGGAAATGACTTAATGGAAACAGGAGGTATTTATTTTAGGTTCCAATGTTCCCTCTGCGTACCCTGCGATGTGCAAAATACAGCGAGAAGCTTATAAAAGCAAAAAAATCCACCGGCTTCTCTTTTGTATTGGGTACATGATACGGCTCTGGCCGCAGGGACAGGGGGAAAAGGTTAAGACTGGCAATACCGCCTTCCTAATATAATACTTCCAGTATCAAGTCATCAAGTATGAAAAATTTTGTCTTCTTATTTATGAGAGAATAAAAATTAAGATTGTACGTTAATATATAATTTTCTATCTTAGTTATATAGCGCTGGAAAGAGTATTCATCACCTTTAGTGGAATAAAAGTTTTTTATGTACCAGCGTAGAAACTAGTCGACTTGGAATGAAGGCTGTATGGGCTATGGAAAATGCTTTTAACTTATTACGTATTGTTTATCAACTAACAAAGACGTTGTTTTGTTGTTGTATTATGGAAAATCTCATGTTTTCCTCGTTTCCATAGAAATTTAGAAGCTGTAAGGGACAGCTTCCTTACACTTCCTAACCTGCCTTGTAACTATGAACGTGATAAATTTCAAGAATTTATGTACAGTAGTTTACTTTGTGCGTCGTCTGTCTTTTCCTCAGTAAGGGAAGGATTTTTTTTATATTAAGTTTGAATAAGTTGGAATTACCATGAATACCTCGCTCTGCTACAACTCTGCTACAACGGACAAAGTGCGGCGTGAGTTCCATCGCGCAATGTCTCACTTTGGCGTAAAAGTGTCTGATGAAAGTCATAAAATTAGGTTCCCAGGCTCCATATGCCTGCCTGCTATGTAGGTATAGCGTGAAAAAAAAAATTATATATTTCAAGAGGTGATAAGGCAAAGCGGCGTTGAGTTCCGCCACTCAACACACAATGCCTCAAATTCGGCCGAAAGTGGGGAACGGAAGTGGAACGGAGTGTCTTAACACTAGGTCCCGGGTTCCCACTGCCTACCCTGCGGGATACAGCGTGAAGCTATAATAAAAAAATAAAAAAAATATTTTAACAGTACTTAATTTTCTTACTTATTATATTTAATCACAATGATGGCTAGCTTTATCTAATTATAACATTGTTTTCTATTTATTCACATTCAAAATTATAGTGAACGCAACTGAAATTCTGTTTCACGCTGTATCCCGCATATGGCGTGGTAGGCACCGGGAACCTAGTTTTAAGACACTGACAAAATTACGTCAAAAATAAAGCTTACTTTCTAAGTAAAGGAAAACTTAACAATTTTTAAAACGACACAAATTTTTAAAAGCTACACTCAACATCATAAGTATTATTGTACATACGTTTCGGAGCTAGATTTTGTTTTTGCTCACCTAGCCTTGCTAACCAGGTCGTATGACGCATCTGTCTGGGCCTCGTCTCTTTGATATCACTAATTGGGGATTATAAAGACGACAGCGGTTTGTGGTTGAGTGTCTCGTCACTAAATGTTATGTTTACTCAAAAGCCGTTGTGGCGCAGTCGTACATAGATAGCTGACTGTGGGAAGGTTGTGGGTTTGATCTTCGGTCCATCGCTCTGCTAAGGATCCCTTCTCTAAAACATGTATGACCTTGCCGTATATTGTGAAGTATCTTCTCAGCTTCACGCTGTATCCTGCACGAGGCAGAGTAGGCAGAGGGAACCCGGGAACCTAGTGTTAAGACACTCCGTTCCACTTCCCCACTTTCTTCTTCCGAATTTGAGGCATTGCGTGTTGAGTGGCGGAACTCAACGCCGCGCTTTGTCTTATTACCAGAGCGAAGAAATTAAACATTAAATATTTAAATTGAAAATATTAAATATTTCATTTCCTCGACTGAACCCAGAACCAGTCGGTTACAGTCACACGCTTGTGCCGCTACACCACGACAGGCCTACGTTGTGAAGTATCTAATTAAGTACAATACTTAAATTATTGTCTATTTAAAGAGATATAATTTAAAGAGTAAGCACTTTTGAAGCATTAAATAAAAACGCTTGCAGGAAAGGCAATTCTGCTTGCACTTAATTAATATTGATATAATATGTCTGTCTGAGGCCTGTCGTGGCGCAGCGGCACAAGAGTGTGACTGTAACCGACAGGTTCTGGGTTCGATCCCCAGTCGAGGAAATGAAATATTTAATATTTTCGATTTAAATATTTAATGTTTCATTTCTTCGCTCTGGTAATAAGGCAAAGCGCGGCGTTGAGTTCCGCGACTCAACACGCAATGCCTCAAATTCGGCGGAAAGTGGGAAACGGAAGTGGAACGGAGTGTCATAACACTAGGTTTCACTTCCGTTTCCTCTGCCTACCCTGCCTAGTGCGGGATACAGCGTGAAGCTGAAAAAAAAAAAGAAAATAATAATAATAATAATATAGCTCTTCCCCAGTGAGGATCGGAACCACAACAGTCGTTTATCATGCGACACGAGACGCGTGTGCCGTTCCGCCACGACTACGGTTCAAGGAATATTTACTTGATTCAGGATATTTTCATTGTTTCTAGCTTTTATTTTTTATATTCATTCTCCTTTTCACGCTGTATCCCGCACATGGTGATTAGAGGGAATGTAGTGTTGAAGACACCATACATTCCGTTACCCGCTTTCCTTTCCTCTATAAAATACCAGATTTAAAAAATATTTTTTTTTTCCAGTGGGGGTCAAACCCACAACCAATCACGTTTTCAATTGGGCGCTAGTGCCCACTACTGGCCTCATCCATGTTTATCATACTTCCAATTATGAATATAGTTTTATCTATACAGTAATCGAATAACATGAATATTCTCATTTGCTATTTATATATTACGGATATATTACTCGACACACAATGCCTCAAATTCGTCGCAAAGTGGGTAACGGAGCGGAGTGTCTTATCACTAGGTTCCCAAGTTCCCTCTGCCTGCCTTGTCACGTGCGGGATACAGCGGGAAGTTGAGAGGAAAAATGAAAGATATCTCTATCAGAGTTGATTAATCTGTCACTAACGTATGCGTAATATGAATCAATACTTGCTCGTTTACGCCACGCTTGGACCTTTATTGTTACAGTACGTTTTGAACTTTAATTTGCTGTACTTGTGACCCGTTTGCGGCTTCGCCCGCTTGATCTACTAAAAAAAATTTATTTTTCATATATATATATTTATATTTCATAGTTATATGAATTACTTTCTTGTTCTAAAATCAGTATCCTTTTAAAGATAGAAAATTTATATATTAAAATTTCAGCCAATTGAAGAAACAGCTTTCATGTAGCGATTTTATGAAACGAAATACACAGTGTGAAGATATTCCGTTATCATTTATAGGCACTTGCCCTTTCCCACTTTCTTTTCACTTTGAATTGAGGCATTGCGTGTTGGGTAGCCGATTTAAACGCTTTTTTTTATCTGTCAATCCATTTTTGGTCCGAGCGTATATCTTTTTACTTTTACCACACAAAATAGTATAGATAGATAACACAATAAATGAGGGAAACATAAGTGGTCTTAACACTAGGTTCCCAAGTTCCCTCTGCCTACCCTGCCATGTGCGGGATACAGCGTGAAGCTGAGTGAGTGATTGAGATAACCCAATGTCAAGATACTTCGAACTCAAGACATTGCGTGTTATATAACTGAACACAGCATTGCGTTTTGTTTTACCACAACAAGATATAATGCATATTATAATTATATTGAATTAACCCCTAAGTTTTTTTTATTAACACGAAAAAATGTTTTACGTATTAAATAATTCATAAGGTGAGATCTGTCGTGGCGCAGCGGCACAAGCCTGTGACTGTAACCAACAGGTTCTGGGTTCGATCCTCGTTAACTGAAGTCGAACGGAGTGTCTTAACATTAGGTTCCCGGGTTCCTTCTGCCTACCCCGCCTCGTGCTGGATACAGCGTGAAGCTAAAAAAAATATAAGTAGGTATATTTTATCTTTGCTTATATCACAAGAAATGCTATATAATTTTTGTTATTGAATTAAAACATTGCAAAGAAATAACTAATTGAAACAGTTTCTGCTAAATGATTATCTAAGAATGTCACGAACATATTACGGCGTTAACCCCCATTTTGCCTATTACCTATAGATAAGAAATCTCAACCAGTTCATATCAATTTCTAAGGCAATATAAATAAACCCAGCCATTCGTAGTACCAGTGGCTGGATATCGATTTTAGCTACTGGCTGCCTACTTGTTCTAGGAAGAACGTAATTGCTGTGTTATTGTCGACTGGGACCGTAGAATTGTATGTAGGATGTAGAAATGCTATGGAAATTGTTTGTATATCATGGAAATGTTATTTTGAATAAGTTTTGGTATTCTTAGTTTTTTTTTTTTTGTTAATAAAAGCCGTAGTGACGTCTGTGGGTTTGATTCCAACTTGGGGTGTGTTAAATATTTAATCATTTTATTTCTTAGCTCTGGTAAAGAAAGGTGAAGGGGCGTTGGCTACCGGCTCTTATACAATGCCTTAAGGATTTGGCAAATAATGAGATACGAAAGTCCCGCAGGATGAAGTGGTGTATGGAATGGCGTACGGAGTATCTAAACACTGGGTTCCCAGGTTCCCTTTGTCCATCCCGCTAAATGCAGGGTACAGCGTGAAGCCACTTCAATACTCGCTCAGATTTGCGCTGTATCCTGCACATGGCTGGATTGATAGAGAGAATTTGTGAACCTAGTGTTAATGTCATTCGTTCCCGTTTCCACTTTGCGCCGAATTTGCGGTATTAAGTATTGAGTGGCGAAACTCAACGCCGCTATTTGCCTTGTCACCAGAGCGTAGAAATGAAGACATTAAATATTTAAATTGAAAATGTCAAATGTTTCATGTCTTCGAGTGGGTATCGAACCTACAACCTGTCTCGTTTGAAGTGACATGCTTGTGCCTCTGCGCTACGACAGGCCTCATTTCTCGATCTTCTTCAATAATGCTTACTGACTCAGCTTCACGCTGTATCTCGCACAGGGAACACAGAAGGAACTTGGGAACCTTGTGTTATGACACCCCGTTCAACTCCCGTTCTCCACTTTACCTTGCCTCTGCTCTATCACAGGCCTTCTCAATCTTCTTCAATAATTCTTAATTATCCATGATATGAATATAGCTACTGGAATGATAGCACTTCTTCGAGAAGTTAATTTTATTTAAAATACATTTGCTTTGGCCCACATATTCACGTGAACATCAAATACTTAGAATGAACAAGCAATACAAATCAAATCAAAGATTACAATGCAGTGAAAACTCATGTACCTAATGCTAGTGTTGTACGTAATGTGTATTACGAATGCCTATCGATCGATAATTTATACTGCTTTTATGTATATATGTATGTACTTATGTTTGTTTGTCTACATATATGAAGTAATAGTTATAGGGAGTTTAGAATTTCTTTTTTTTTTGAGTTGCTTGGTATCCTGCACTTGGTAGGGTAAGCAGAGGGAACTTGGGAACCTAATGTTATGACCTCTTTCCGCCGAATTTGAGACATTGCATGTTGAGTTGCGGAACCCAAGGTTGCGCTATTGTTGTTGCTAGATAAATTAAAATATTATATATTTTATTGGAAGATATTAAATATTTCACCTTGTCGAATGGATATCGAACCATCAATCGCGTTTACAGTGATACGCTTGTGCTCCTGCACCACGACAGGCTTATAATATATTTATGTTAAAATACAAATGATGCATATCGTGGCGCAGCGGAACATTCGTGTGACTATAAACGGGAGGTTGTGGGTTCGATTCCCGCTCGAGGAGAAGAAGATTTTATATTTTTTAATAAAATATTTAATGTTTTCATTTCTTCGTTCATATAATAAGGCAAATCGCGGCGTTGAGTTCCGCCACTCAACTTAACACTAGGTTCTCAAGTTCTCTCTGCCTACCCTGCCATACAGCGTGAACCTGAGTAAAATGCAAACATTTTGCTATAATCCTCGCTAATAACAATCTTCTCCAAAGTACTTCTTCATACAGAAAATGTAGAGTGGAATACTTTACAGGGAACCTGGGAACTTAGTGTTACGTTCCGTTCCCAATAATACACTCCTGTGCCCCACTTTGCTCCAATTTTGGAACTATTGCGTGTTAAGCTTCGTAACTCAACGCTGCAGCGTGAAGCTGAGCAGAAATTGTCATATCAATTATTGTAATTAGTTAGTGCTTACTAGACATTACTATGTAGTTGTCATTATAGAATCTATTGATTGCCAGACAAGCACTGCCTCGCCTATACACCATCAGATGCAAAGCTCGGTTAATTGAAGCAATTATCTACCCTGTAGATGACGGCATCCGAATCTTACTAGGTACTAAAATTATAGCTTGTCTTAGCATAGCTTTAGAGGGGGGAGAGCTTTATTTGTCTGTTTGTCCGTCTATCTCTGGCACTGTAGCTCCTTAATGAATGAACTGAGTTGAGTGCGATTTTTTTATTTTTTTGTGACTATAAACGGCAGGTTGTGGGTTCGATCCCCGCTCGAGGAAATAAAATATTTAATGTTTACAAATTAAATATTTAATGCTTTCATTTCTTCGCTCTGGTTACAAGTCAAAGCGCTGCGTTAAGTTCCGCCATTCAACACGCAATGCCACAAATTTGGCTGAAAGTGGGGAACGGAAGTGGAACGAAGTGTCTTAACACTTGATTCCTAAGTTCCCTCTGCCTACTTTGCCATGTGCGGGTTACAGCGTGAAGCTGAGTTCTTATATTATCTTAAGTCCATCTTCAGGACCAACAAAGCTTTACATTCACACTCATTACTTTCTACCGCTATATATCATCCAGGCTGAGCATTAGGTTACCAAGTTCTGCCATGCCCAGCCGTGTGCGGGATACAGCGTGAAGCTGAGTTGAGTTGAGTTGAGTTATGTTTTATGACGATAGTGATGTGTTAGATCTGGAGTTTCAAGTAATTTAAAATTTTATTTTTAGTTTAAAATTGTCGTCTACTTTTGTGTTTAAGTGTACTATTAAGATATTGTTTAACGGCGTTCGTTTTTTTTCAAATATAGGGAGTGAAATAAATATCTGAGGCCTGTTGTGGCGCAGCGGCACAAGAGTGTGACTGTAACCGACAGGTTCTGGGTTCGATCCCCAGTCGAGGAAATGAAATATTTAATATTTTCAATTTAAATATTGAATGTTTCATTTCTTCGCTCTGCTAATAAGGCAAAGCGCGGCGTTGAGTTCCGCCACTCAACACGCAATGCCTCAAATTCGGCGGAAAGTGGGGAACGGAAGTGGAACGGAGTGTCATAACACTAGGTTTCACTTTCGTTCCCTCTGCCTACCCTGTCTAGTGCGGGATACAGCGTGAAAAAAAAAAAAAAAAAAAGAAATAAATATAGCTATTATGGGCCAGTGGGATATTACTAATTGTAAACACGGTCGGTCGCTGGTTCTGTTTCCAAGGAAATGAGTAATTTCCTGCTCAGGTGAAACAAAGTGCTGTGTTGGGTTCCGGTACATGCCTCGAATTCGGACGGTGTCTTGTCACGTACATTTGTCCGTTGAATATCCTGTTATGCGCGATATGCGTGAAACTGTTATGAGAAATATTTATGGAGACATTCCACCGTTCTCAGTTTACCGCTGAATTCTTGAGACGTACAATACGCACTGAGTGACATAACTCAACGCTGCGCGTAGCCTCTCTCGATATTTGTTATATAATATTATTTTATAGAATTTGATTTCATTCTACACATAGCGTCCACTGTGCGACTGTCAGAAGCCCGACGCCCTTAATGGAGGCGGAGTAATTAGAGGTCGCATTACGCCGTTAGCGATGTATTTATGATGAATGAACAAGTTGTAAACTATACTTTGTTATGTCTGGTAATATGGATGTAAATGTTCTATAAGTTAAGACTGAGCTCCTTGTGGTGTAGTGGTTGGTAAATCCGGTGGTTGTGGGTTCGATATTCATTGGGGGGTTGAAGTGTTTTTCATTTGGTCGTGGTCGGTAAGAAGATAAAAGTGTGGTATTGAGTTTCGCCGCTTATTGCAAAGTGTGGTGCTTGGGGACCGGAGTGTCTTAACTCTAGGTTCCCAAGGTCTATCCTGTTATATGTGAGGTACAGGATGAAAATAAAAAGAAATAAAAAAATATATAGCACTTAAGTGGAAATAAATAGTTTTTTTTTACTCTCTATGTCATTTTTTACCTAGTCATCCTATTTACTTAGCTTAACGCTGTATCCTGCACGTGCCAGGTTATTCATAGGGCACTTGGGAAGGGCAGTGTTAAGAAATTCCGTTCCGTTTTCCTACTTATATTTAGTTAATTCTCTTTATTTCTCCTTAATAAATCAATACAATTTTTTTTTTTTTTCTCAGCTTCACGCTGTATCCCGCACTAGGCAGGGTAGGCAGAGGTAACGGAAGTGAAACCTAGTGTTATGACACTCCGTTCCACTTCCGTTCCCTACTTTCCGCCGAATTTGAGACATTGCGTGTTGAGTGGCGGAACTCAACGCCGCGCTTTTGCCTTATTACCAGAGCGAAGAAATGAAACATAAAATATTTAAATTGAAAATATTAAATATTTCATTTCCTCGACTGGGGATCGAACCCAGAACCTGTCGGTTACAGTCACACTCTTGTGCCGCTGCGCCACGACAGGCCTCAAAAATAATTTTGTAGTTTTAATCAGTAGTTCCTAAGATTGGCGCGTTGAAACAGAGTCTTTTTTTTGCTTTTTAATATGTAGATTATTGTAAGAAAAACCAAACACCCATTGTATATACTTATTTAGAAAACGTTTAAAAATTTGTACGTAACGGGATTTGAACCCGCGCCTATTGAAAACTGTTCAAATCTCGTTTTGTAAATAAGTATTTTCCATCCTATTTTCTACTTCAAAAGTGATGAAAGTACTCGTTATATAACTATTGACGATATCTGTGCTCATGTCATGGAACGAAAGCCATTGAATGTTTACGCAGTTTGATCGATATGCTGTGATTTTGCCTTGTTGAAATATACCTCCTTTTTTTATTAGCTAGCTTGACTGCGTGTATTTTTGCTATAGTTTTTTCTATGGAAAAGGCAAATTAGCATATGGGTTTGTGTGATACCTACCACCGAGTAGCGGTCACCACTTAAAATGGTGATCGCCGCTGCCTACGAATCGAGTAATACCAGTGAAACTTCAGGGGAACCTACCCTCCCAATTTTCGAGAAATTGAATTTTCGTTGACGTAACTCAACGTCGCGCTTTGTCTTAAGTGATGAATGAAAATAAATATAACCCTAAATGAGGATCGAACCAATTACTATCGTGTTTACAGTCTGACGCTGTTCCACTGCATCACGACGGTCTATTGTATATTATTTTTTTTTAGCTTCACGCTGTATCCCGCACGAGGCAGCGTGGGTGGGCGTGGGAGGGAATCCGGGAACCTAGTGTTAAGACACTCCGTTCCACTTCCGTTTCCCACTTTCCGTTGAATTTGTGGCATTGCATGTTGAGTGGCGGAACTCATCGCCGCGCTTTGCCTTATTACCAGAGCGAAGAAAATGAAAAATTAAATATTTAAATTGAAAATATTAAATATTTCATTTCCTCGACTGGGGATCGAACCCAGAACCTGTCGGTTACAGTTACACGCTTGTGCCGCTGAGCCACGACAGGCCCTTAGTATATTATTGATTATTTATTTATAAAAGATATCTTGGAGGCCGTCCTATAAAGGCGTACATAGGACATGCGTGCGACTGTGTAGCCAATTGTTGTAGTTAACATTTTCGAATCCTGGCTAGTAGCAAGGCAAATGGCGGCGTTGAGCTCTGCTCAATGCGCAATCCCTCGAAATTGGCTGAAAGTAGGGAACGGTGTTGTTTTAATGGGAGGAGGGAATCCATTTTGATCTATATTTTTTATTTCTTTTTTAAGCTTTAAGACAGCGGGAACATGGGAACCTAGTGTTAAGACTCTTCGATTTCTTTAAGACATGTCCGTTCACCACTATCTGCCCAATTTTTGGGGCATCTCATGAGGGGTAGCGGAACTCAACGCCGCCCTTTATCAGAGCGAAAAAATTACAATACTAAATATTTCACTTCCTTGGGAAATAAATGAATAAAATGTAGCTATTTTGTCAAACTAAATATTTAAAATTGATGTAAGTTTTTTTATATATCAACCGATTTAAAGAAAACAAGCACTACATGTTACATTAGCCGTTTCTAAGATTAGCGCTTACGAACACACAGACGAAAACATAAAAAAATAATAAGAATATATGCTTTGGGCTCTATCATATTATAAGATTTTTTAAATATATTTTCCATGTACAGACAGTGACAGATTTATTATAAGTATACAGATTAAAAGATTTTTTTAATTTTCTAATCGAATATTTATGTACTGTAGTTATTTTCAAGAGTACTTCAAGTAAATAAAGCTCGTTGGTCTTGCGTCACTGGAGGATAATTTCACTAGGTCAAGGTTACAATGCCTTAACTGTTTATATAGTGTTATATTGTTTGTAGAATGTTATGGTCATAAATAAATAATGGAGAAGCCCTGTCTGATTGACAATGCGCGGCGGTTGTGGCTTCGATGTCCAATCGGGGGGAATTATTTACTCGTTCTGCTATTAAGGTAAAGCGCGGGGGTAAGCTCCGCCACTTACTATGCAATGTCTCGGAGATTGGGCGGTTCCACTAGGTTACCATTTTTTTTTATGGAAAAGACGGCAAACGAGCGTACGGGTCACCCGGTGGTAAGTGATCACCGTCGCACACGGCCCCGTGTAACTCCAGAGGAGCTACAGGAGCGTTGCCGTCCTTTAAGGTGGAAGGACACCGGGGCCCGGCATTACCTAATGCGAAACGCAGTGGCCAAAGCCACTACTTAACGCCAGTCTTAAATGCCGGGGGTGGTAATAATCCGGTCGAGTCTGCCCATGCGTGTTGCCATTACGGGCAACGTGGCTCTACCACACGCACTTTAGTCGCCTCTTACGATACCATCAGTACCAGGGTGATCCCATTCTAAGTCGGAATCACACGGCAAGACCCTATGTCTCCCTATTGTTGAAAAATGCTTAAGTTTCAATACTTTTCTAATTCTTATAATAATTCTGAGGCCAATCGTGCCTCAGGGGCATATTGTTGTGCGAATGTAAATACGATAGGTTGTGGGTTCGGTCCCCACTCGCGGAAATATCATATTTAATATTGTGTCTAAAGTCAAAAAAACATAGTACTCATACAAAAATTTTGTTGCTTTCCTAAAATTAATAAAAAAAACTTTCCATTCCAGATGCACACTTCGTTTTCCATCGACCAACATTCGTTTAGAGTTTCAATCACTAGTGGAAGAGAGTGGAGGCAGCGCGGGTAGTTCCGGTCCGCCGCTACCGCCCCTACGTATTTCAATACCCACTGATAATGATGGTCGCAGTCCAGCACCTTCGCCTACAGGTAGGTTTTTGTATATATGAGTGTTTAATTGAATTGTTCCATGTTCGATTCTCTTTTGAGGGAATGGCTTTTTTTTAATTAAATTATTTTCGGATTTACTGCTCTGGTGATTAAATTGCGGCGTTAAGTTCCGTTTTCTCGCTCAGTATTAGTAGATTTTACCATTACATACAAATTTGGTTTTCTCGAAGCAAGCTATGTTTTTATAAGTAGTATTCAAATATGTAAGAGAGTTAAAATAACATTTTAATTAATATTAGTATGAATTTCACCCTGATTGATTTTAAGACAGTTTCGAAATTAATTTCGTTTAACTCTACTGAAAAAAAATATCTATAGTTAAACTTAAACAAATATATGTACGCGTCGAATTAAAACTCTATTTTTTAAGTTTAACTAGATATATATTTTTTTCAGCAGAGCAGAGCATTTCTCTAAGCCAAATGTAGTCCGAAACTCATTAAATGTCTTAGTCATATTTTATAATATTTAATTTAAACGTTAACTCAAAATTATTTTCTTTACATTTAAAAACAAATTACAAAAAAAAAAACAGCTATCATTGAATATTTTTACTATGTTTTAAAGTGTTATTCCACACTTAGGACAGAAAATACTAAACGTAAATTTAAAAAGCGTATAAAAATTTTGAACGAAGCAGGATTTGAACCCGCGCCTCTGGAATACCGTTCCAGCGCTCTGACCACTAAGCCATTCGTTCTCACCGAGCTCCGTCGAAATTCTTATACGCTTGTTACAACTTATTTTAAGAATTTCGACGGAGCTCGGTGAGAACGAATGGCTTAGTGGTCAGAGCGCTGGAACGGTATTCCAGAGGCGCGGGTTCAAATCCTGCTTCGTTCAAAATTTTTATACGCTTTTTAAATTTAAGTTTAGTATTATTGAATATTTTCACACATCACAATGTACTGGTGCTTTGTATAAACATTTTATAGATTTTGAATCTGTTTATACAATTCCTTCAGGTACAATAAGTGCGACGAACAGTTGTCCAACTTCCCCGCGAGGTGCCGGGTCGTCTGGGCGACGGCATCCGGACCTGGGTCTTGTGGCCCAGTATGCAGTCCTAGCTGAACACCAAAGGCCTAACTCCAATGGCACTGCTGTAAGTATATAGTTATATGATAAGTGTTTCCAGGTTGTTAAGAGAAGAGTAGCTTCAAAAAGTGAAATCTACATCTCTGTTTATGATTATCCAAGAGGCCTGTAGTGGTGCATGTTCAAGAGGTTGTGGGTTCGATCTTCAATCTCCACTCGAGGAAATGATATATTCAATATTTTCAGTTCTTCGCTCTGGTAAGGTAACAAGGCAACGCGTGGCGTTGAGTTCCAACACTCAATAATTTAATTTTGGCGGACAGTGAAGAACGAAAGCCAACTGAGTGTCTTAACACTAGGTTTCCTAGTGTTTTTTTTTTTAGCTTCACGCTGTATCCCGCACGAGGCAGGGTAGGCAGAGGGAACCCGGGAACCTAGTGTAAAGACACTCCGTTCCACTTCCGTTCCCCACTTTCCGCCGAATTTGAGGCATTGCGTGTTGAGTGGCGGGACTCAACGCCGCGCTTTGCCTTATTACCAGAGCGAAGAAATGAAACATTAAATATTTAAATTGAAAATATTAAATATTTCATTTCCTCGAGTGGGGATCGAACCCAGAACCTATCGGTTACAGTCACACTCTTGTGCCACTGCGCCACGACAGGCCTCATTTCCTAGTTCCTTCTGCCTTTTAAAATATATATTTATGTATAATTCATAAATTTACTATCCTATATGGACAGATTCAATAATGTATTTAAACACATTTCCAGGGTTCCTCGGCATCCGACTCAGGGTACAGCTCTCGGGATGCCAGAGACGCGAGAGAGCATCGTGAGGGTCGTGATGACGCCAAACCACCTTACAGGTAGGATAGGTTTTGTTAAAAAAATATGTTGCACAATTTATATATTGTATAAAATGTACAAATTTTGTATATTGTATAATGTAAAATATTATACAATATATATTTTTTTATATTTTGTGGTTTATATTTCTTTCTTTTCTTTCTTAGCTTCACGCTGCGTGCGGGATGCACAAGGCAGGGTAGGCAGAGGGAACCCCGGGAACCTAGTGTTAAGACACTCCGTTCCACTTCCGTTACCCACTTATATTTAATTGATTATATTACTGAAAGTGATATTTTTGTAAATGAATATAAATTCACGAAAGGGGGGTAATCTGCTATTGCAAAGTCTACTATTGGGAGGGTTGTTGTGGTTGTGGGTTCGATGCTCACGCGTTGCAGATATTAATGTTAAGTAATTTTTTTCGTAAGTCACGAATAAAACGAAAAATTCTACATTTTCAATTGAAAATTATAATTTAAGTCTGTCGTGGCGAAGATGAACTAGCGCGCACTGTAAACGCGATGAGTTCTGGGTTCATGGTGAAATATTTAATATTTCCATAGTCTTCGTTCTGGTAACAAGACAAAGCTCGGCGTTGAGTTCCGCCAATCAACAAGCACCGCTTCTAATTCCGCAGAAATTGAGAGATGGAATAATGATGGGAGTGTCTCAACACTTAGTTCCCAAATTTCCTCTATCCTATGTACAGCTGATAAAAATAATTATAATTAATTACTATACATTTATGTTTTGTTCATATTTCAGTTACGCTCAACTTATAGTCCAAGCGGTGGCGTCTGCGCCCGACAAGCAACTCACCCTCAGCGGTATATACAGCTATATCACTAAGCACTACCCCTACTACCGCACCGCCGACAAGGGCTGGCAGAACTCTATACGACATAATTTGTCGCTCAACAGGTTGGTGTTACACGGAGATAGAGATTAGTAGATAATTGTCGTTACTCTAATTAAGTAATATGTATACTACTATATCACTAAACTGTTATGTCACCCACAGTGGTATATATTCTATTATATCACTATACATTGCATATTGTATATAATTGCCGTGTGATCCCGGCTTAGAATAGGATCACCCTGGTACTGATGGTGTCGTAAGAGGCGGTTAAAGTGCGTGTGGTAGAGTCACGTTGCCAGTAATGGCAACACGCATGGGCAGACTCGACCGGATTGTTACCACCCCCGGCATTTAAGACCGGCGTTAAGTAGTGGCTTTGGCCACTGCGTTTCGCATTAGGTAATGCCCGGTAATGGGCACCGCCATTCACCTTAAAAGACGGCAACGCTCCTGTAGCTCTTCTGGAGTTACACGGGGCCGTGGGCGACGGTGATCACTTACCATCTGGTGACCCGTACGCTCGTTTGCCGTCTCTTCCATAAAAAAAAAAACAATAAACTTCCCCACAGTGGTATATCACTAAGTATTACCCCTAATACCGCGCCGCTTAACGGCAGAGGGAATTTGGGAGCCTAGTGTTAAGTCACTTTGTTCTTATTAAGACACTTCCGTTCTCCTTCTGTTAAGGCATTGTGTGTTGAGTGGCGGAACTCAACGCCGCGCTTTGCCTTGTTATCAGAACCAAACAAATATATAAATATTTCAGTGTCGCATGAAATATTTATATATTTTTTAATGAACATAAGTTTATTAATGAAAATAATGTTAATGAAAATCAGTATATAATGAGCATAACGATAGTTAAAATGAACATAATGATAGTTACAATGAACATAATGATAATTAAAATGAACACAATGCTTATTAAAATGAACATAATGATAATTAAAATGAACATAATGCTTATTAAAATGAACATAACGACACTGAACAATGATTCCAGATACTTCATAAAAGTGCCTCGCAGCCAAGAGGAGCCCGGCAAGGGCAGCTTCTGGCGCATCGACCCGCAGAGCGAGGGCAAGCTCATAGAGCTGGCCTTCCGGCCGCGGCGGCCGCGCGGCGTTCAGTTCAGGGCGCCGTTCGGATTGTCTTCCAGGTATGCGGTAACTGGCGTAATTAAACGCTGTTCGAACGATGATATCGCTCGCCGATGGTTCGGTATGTGGGTAAACGAGACTTACTATTCTTTTATGAATAATATTTAAAAATAGGTAAAGGACACACTTAAAAAAAAAAAAAAAATTTAGTAATGACTAATAAGTAAATAATATATTTCTTATTACTTTAAGTCAAATTTTTTGAAGAAATAAAAATAGGCTTATTTGAAAAAAAAATACTACAAATATATATATTTTTTTTTATATATATATATATATATATATATATATATATATATATATATATATATATATATATATATATATATATATATATATATATATATATATATATATATATATATATATATATATATATATATATATATATATATATATATATATATATATATATATATATATATATATATATATATATATATATATATATATATATATATATATTTTAATTTGTAATTTTGGTAATTTATTCTTAATTAAAATAAAAAGTTTTTTTTTTTTTACAAAAAACTAAAAAGTGTTCTTAGTTTATTATTTTAGGTATTAAGGTCTAAAATCTTAAGGAATTTCCCCGATTGAAGCTCGAACCGATGACCATCTTGGTTACAGTCACACCCACACGCCACTGTCCCAATTAGATCTAAAAAATAAAAAAATATATATAAAAATGATTTTTTACCTGTTTTCCAGGAGCGCCCCCACCAGCCCGTCCCAAGTGGGAGTGTCGGGTCTCGTGACCCCCGAGGAGTTGTCCCGGGAGCCCACGCCCGATCTGTTCACCGGTGAAGAACACGACCAGGTAGTGTAGTGATTGGACACTATTTTCTTGACACTACATTATGGTATAGAAGAGAAGGATTTGGGACAGAATGTTTTTTTTTTTAAGTTGGGCCTGTCGTGGCTTAGTGGTGCAATTGTGCGATTGTAGATGGGATGTACTCTATACTCAGCTTCTCGCTGTATCACGCACATGACAGGGTAGGCAGAGGGAACTTGGGAACCTAGTGCTAAGACTCTCCGTTCCACTTCCGTTCCCTTTTTCCGCCGAATTTGAGGCTTTTCGTGTTGAGTGGCGGAAGTCAACGTCGCGTTTTGCCTCTAAATAATGAACATATAAATAAATAATTCATTTCCTCGAGTGGGAATCGAATCCACAACCTGTTAACTGTTACACACTTGTGCCATTTTTGGTTTCTATTTATGCTTCACGATTCATCTGGCACTTTGCAGAGTGAGCAGTGTGACTGTAACCGACAGGTTGTGGGTTCGATCCCCACTTGAGGAAATGAAATATTTAATATTTTCAATTCAAATTTAATGTTTACATTTCTTCGCTCTGGTACAAGGCAAAATGCGTCGTTGAGTTCCGCCACTCAACACGCAGTGGATCAAATTCGGCGGAAAGTGGGCAACGGAAATGGAACAGAGAACGGACCTTCCCATGTGCGGGATGAAGCGTGAAGCTGAGTAGAAATTATTAAATATTTCATTTCCTCGAGTAAGAATCGAACCCACAACCTATCGAGTCTGTTCCACAATAGATATATTAATAATTGTATTATATTTTTACAATTTTTTAAGTAATATTCTTGACTTTTGAAAAAAAAAAAAATTAAATATTATTATTATAAAAATTTTGAATTCTCAAACGGATTTCATGAAGCGCGGGTTCGAATCCCGCTACGTTTCTATAATTAGTATTTCAAATTAATTCCAGCAGAGTGGCGGCCAACGCTTGAACAACAACAACAGCTCCCAGTCCACTCAGTATCTGTTCCCACAGCGGAGCGGTGTCAGTCAGAGTGCCCCGGGGTCACCGGGTCAGTATTGAAATGTGTGACTGATCAATGTTGATCCATGAGAATACTTTAGATAGGTTGCGGGTTCAATTCCAGTTTTTTTGTTTTGTTTTTGTTTTTGTTTTCTTATTGGTGTGGTTTGTTAAATTGATTATAGATTTTGTAAGTTTTTGTTTATTTATTGGTGAATTTGGGAAACTGTTGTGGCGCAGCGGCTCAGGCGTGTGACTGTAACCGACAGGTTGTGGGTTCGATCACCATTCGAAGAAATGAAATATTTAATATTTTCAAATTAAATATTTGGTATTTTTATTTCTTCGCTCTGGTATAAGGCAAAACGCGGTGTTAAGTCCCACCACTAAACATGCAATGCCTCAAATTTAACGAAGAGTGGGGAATGGAAGTGGAATGGAGTGTATTAACACTAGGTTCCCAAGTTCCCTCTGCGTACCATAAAACGGAAGCGTCTAACTGTTGAGACAGTTCCGGTTTGCACTTTCGACCTGTTCCTGACTCTGTGTTCTCATGAAAAGAGTGTGTCTAACACTAGGTCTCCAAATTATTCAGCTTCACACTGTATCCCGCACATGGCAGAGTAGGCAGAAGGAACTTGGGAACCTAGTTTTAAAACACTCCGTTCCACGTTCGTTCCCCACTTTCCTGCGAATTTGGGGCATTGAGTGTTGAGTGGCGGAACTCAACGCCGCGGTTACATTAAATATTTAAATTGTAAATAATAAATATTTCATTTCGTCGAGTGGGGATCGAACCCACAACCTGTCGGTTACAGTCACACGCTTGTGCCGCTGCGCCACGACAGGCATATTAATGAATAGTTAATAGTATTTTATTTTTGTTTTACAATTTTTTCAACTTATAGCAGCGGCAGGCAGTGTGAACCAGTGCTAAAACACTTTGTTCTCCATTTACATTTCTTAACACATTGTGTGGTGAGACGCGGAGTTTAACGCAGCACCACGTAGCTTAATTTACTATTGTTTTCCTATCACAGTAGAAGGGTAGTATTAAATTATATATATATAATCATTTCCTTCAGATTTTATTCGGATGTTGTCTGTTTTAACACTGAATTCTTTGTTGTTAAAGAAATATATAATGATTAATAATTATTCTTTCATAATATCTTTATTATTCTCTTGGCAATGTCGCGGCGTAGGGTCAGGGTTCGATTCTGAATCAGGGGAATGTTTTGACGTTTTTGATAATTTCAACTTTTAACACGTAATGCTTTAAGAATTTGTTGGAATGTATTGAACGGAAGGAAGTGATTTTATTAAAACGGAGGGTTTTAACACTAGGTTCCTAGTTTTTTTTTTAGTTTCACGCTGTATCCCGCCGGAAGTTGGGAACATAGCGTTACGACCCGTTCCGTTTCCCGCTTTCCGCTTAATTCAGCACGCATTACGTGGTTAAGTTGCGGTTACTTCGTATTCTCGAACGGGGATCGAACTCGCGACCTGCCGGTCCCAGTAACACTCTCTCCGTGCAGGTGCGGGCGTGTCGTACAGCGCGGGCGGCAGCGGGCTGGTGATGGCGGGACACCAGATCACGGTGGTCACCAACGGCGCGGGGGGCGAGAGGGAAGGTAGTTACCCTTTTTTCTTCTTCTTCTTTTATGATTAACTTCGCCCGTTTAAATTTGTTGTATACTAGTGATGTGATGGGTGGCTTCGTCCGCTTGAATTGTACTGTTTAATTAATTTTATTTTAGCTTGTTTTTTGTATAATGAGATTATCACTTTAAAGATAATATTTATATTTTAAAAAAGCAAACTTTCAGTTCAATGAATTGAAATAGTATTGTAGCAATTTGGTCGACTTTAATATTGGAAAATGGCGTAATATTTTTATTTTTTTAAACGATTTGAATAAAACAAACACAAAATGTTAAGTGGAGGTTGCCATAATATAATATTGACTATAGCATTTAAATTTCGTTAGCAGTTTCTGAGATGAGCGCGAACAAACAGGCAAATAATTAAAAATTACTACCCTTAGCCCTATTTTAATAATAAACGTTCCATATATGACGTTTTTTTTAATATATCTTCCATGAACAAACAGTGATCAGTAATACATTTATTATAAGTATTGACTTAAAAAACCAAATGGATTGACCAATTTTGATGATCCTTACATTTTAACCACGTTAAAATCTTAATATCAGTAATTAACTATCACTTATACAGATACAGACGCCATATTGTAAAATTAAAAAAAAAATACTTTACTAAGTATTATTTTTGTTATCACGCTTTTTAGCGTCACGCTCTTAGCCCTCGCATAGCGGGTTAAACAGAGGGAACATGGGAACCTAGTGTTATGACACTCAATTCCCCAATTATTGTGACTTATTTTTGTATGTATTTGTGTTATAGAAAAATATGTGGTTGGTGCTTCCGGTGGAGGTCTGGTCTCCATTCCGGAAGAGGAAGTGCAAGCCGCCAACCTGCTCCTGCACCAGCACTCGCCGTATTATGCGTAAATATTATTGAAAAATATATATTATATCTTTTTTTTTTTTTTCAAATTAAATATTTCATATTTTTAGGTACTATGTTTGAAATGTTATTTCACACTTAAAAAATTTCATATGTTTTTGAAATTTGTATTTTTTTATTTAATATTTGGACCGTTTATTTTGAAAGTGGTGTAAGTCCATTTTCCTTTGTTTCGAGAAAATTAAAGGTTACTATATTTGTTGATTTAAAAATACAGGCATATCATATGAGATCTGGCATTGTTTCTATTGTTTTATAAACATTTAATTTGTTTATATAAATTTGTTTTTGGCTAATTAGACTACGATAACACATATTTATGTGCTGTAAATGGACTTACACCACTTTCAAAATTAGACAATCGTAAAAATCGTTTAATTTCAATTTTGAAAAATCAAATATTTAAAATATACTTCATTTTAATATAATTTTGTTTACAAACACGAATAACAACACATAACATTTTATTTTAGACGGCAATTACATTGTAATTACAAGAATTTAATTTTTCTCTGCATGTGGTAGTGTTTTAAAATATGCATGATGCACCGGAGGTATATAGGGTAGTAGCTGCATCATGTCTTTATACTTTTCGTACGTAATAGGTCATTTTGGTACAAAGAATCCAGGGTGATTTTTTAAAATTTTAACGGTCTTCCAGGACGCAGAGGTAATAAATTGATAATTTTAAATTCTGCGTCCGTCATTGTTGTTTTATAAAAAATGGTATATGGTGCAATTTTGAGGAACCTCAACCAACATATTTGCAACCAATTGACCTGTTCCCCATTAGTATTTTTTTTATCTGTTTTTTAATTGCATTTTGGAGATTTTTTGTTGAAATGAAATTCTCTCGTTTCATTTCATATAAAATGAATTTATCCTGTTTTCTACATTGCGCTATTACATTATAGTAATCTTGTGGTGTGTACACGAAATTCATTTTTCTCAATGCCATTTCTATGATGCCAAAATCTGTATCGTTCGGAAGGTATGAATGCCCAGAGAGTTAAAATTTGTGGTCAATTATCTCAATGCTGTTTTCCGACTGGATAACTTTCAACCACATCAATGCCATTTGTAAATTTCTATTTTGCCCAGTACACATGTCACTGTAGGCAATAACATGGCTTTGGGTCGTTACATTTTCTAAGTGCTTCAAACAGCATGAAGCCACCTCTTGCGATCCCCTAGAAGCAATGGTTTCGTCCCACACGTACATATTAACTTTATTATTATGTAAATTGTGAAAACCTTCGTTTAAGACGTACATATTTCGTTTGTAATATGCGATTGAGACAGACAATTTCGGGTATGGTAAGGCTTTTTGTAAATCAAAAGTGAAAGCAAAGTATTTAGCTGGATTTTCTGATGCTAGAATTTTATCCTCTTGTAATGCTTTTCTTGATAATTCAGCATTTTGCAAGTGAACGTCATGTCTTTCTACAAGAATAATTTTTTCGTCGTCATCAGTTGTTGTCTTAATTTTCATGTTTAGGTTATCGCATTTCGAACAGGTATCTTTACGTGGCAAATGGAAGCGTAACTTAAAATCTCGTTTAAAGATTTTCCTGTATGTCCATTCATTAACTGAGCTCAAGTTGTTTTCCTTGCATTTTTCCAAATATAAATTATACATTTTTCTTATATTTAATTCCGGATTTAAAAACATTCGTTCTGGATTTTGCGATCGTGTGTAATGACTTTCAAATGCCGGAAAGCTTTTTATGTGGTCTATCACTGTATTCATCAGTAGCTTTCTAGTTCTTCTGCAAGAGCCATCCATTTTTCCACGCATGACATTCGAAATGTTCTCATGCGATTTTAGGATAGATTAGGTCAATTCGTCCAGTAGATATTTGGAAAGTATTAATAAAAAACTTCTTACAAACTAAAATATTTCCACCAGAAGTGACTAGGTAAAATTTATAAGCATATACTCTTTTAGTGCCCGAATTATTTCTAGGCCGTCTTCTATTGACAGATTTTCGTTGAACACTACCATATAAAAATACATTTTGCTTATTAAAATCACCTATATTCCAAAACTTATCAAAAATTTCTATACGTTGTGCTTCATTAATACGTTCTATACATTTCTTCAAACAATTACAATTTTTAAATTCAAATTGTTTTGCAGAAATGAATTTTCCTTTTTTTGTATAGTAATTTAGTCCATTATTTCGCTTAAATTTGTTTATTTGTTGCATATATTTTATATTATTTTGTTCTGCAGAATCCATGTTCTCAATAATAGTATCTTCATCTGATGAAGATTCTACCTCTATAATTCTTCTTCTCTTTGTTCGATTCGTTAATTTGTTGTTCCTAGCGGAATTATTTTCATCCTCTGAATCTATGATTATTCTTCTGTTTATATTCATGGGCTTTATGTCTGTGTGAATTTATTTATAATTAAATAAAATAAATATTTGCAGTTGTTTTAAGATAATAGTGGTTTACCATTTGTTCTTACCTATATCACTATCTGATGTTAATATGAAGTTAGCCATTTTAACAAAAAAATAGAATAACTAACTTAAATTAGCACTATATGAGACACATCTAGAGTATGAATTGGAATAGTACATAGGCTACACTTTATTTAAAAATTCTACTCCTAAATAATATAAAATTAGAAAAATCGTAATAAGATTGCGGTTTTTCTGCAAAAAGATGGCGCTACTGTTGTTTTTTTAATTTGCCAAAATACGGGCAAAGATACGGAGTCATACATAGCCTTGTCGTATTTATTTTCTTCTCACAGGTTATGTATGCGCTGTACATTTTCTTATATATTTATCTATTTTTTTAATATCTATCTTTTTTTTATCTAACTTAAGAGTAGTGGAAACACGGAGGGAAAACAATGCAAATCGTCCGCGAGTGAAACCGCGGGACACAGCTAGTATTAAATAAATTAAAAATAACAAAACACTGATAGGCATCCACCTGCTTTGCCACCTAACTCTGTCAATTGGACTTACACCACTTTCATAATCGATGATTATGCAGTACCATTTACCGACCGATTTTAAGTTGTACAAAACATGGGATTTTTTTGAGAAATTAAACACGGACTATTTATATATAAAAAAAGTACATTAAATTAAGCATGAATTACGTGATAGCTCATTTTTCTCAAAAATGGACTTACACCACTTTCAAAATAAACGGTCCATTTGATGGTTTAAATTTAAAATTGAATTGGTTTTCAAGAGGCGCAGGTTTGACCTGCGCCTCTGCTTCGTTCAAAATTTTTATACGCTTTTTAAATTTAGTATTTTCTGTCCCTAAGTGTAGTGCAATAACACTTTAAAAAATAGTAAAAATATTTGATTGTTTTTATTGCTTCACTCTGGTGACAAGGCAAAGTGCGGCGTTGAGTTTCGTCACTCAACACGCAATGCCGCCATGAGCGGGATTGAGCGTGAAGCTGAAAATATATATTTTTTAGTTTCACGCCGATCATATTGCCTTGTTACCAGAGCGAAAAAATGCAAAAATATTAAATGTTTATTTAAAAAATATTAAATATGATCATTTCCTTGAATGTGGATCGAACCTACGACCTGTCGCGTCCACAGCGCTGTGCCACGATAGGGTTAAAAATATTGGTTAATATATTTTATATTTTTGTATGTTTCTTCAGTGGATACTCTGGTGAGGAGGTGTCTTCACTTGGCGGGGAGCTGGTCATCGAGGAGGCTCCGGACGACCCGCCCCACAAGAGGTCCAAGCATCATCATGTATGTGTACATTATTTTTTTAATTTTCACGCTCTATCCCGCACATGGCAGGGTGTAGGCTAGGGAGACTTTCCGCCGAATTTGAGGCATGGCGGGATTAATGGCGGAACTGAGTGTCGGTGCTAAGAATTGAAAATTATAAATATTTTTTATTCTCCAGTGGGATCGAACCTATAACCTGTCGCTTGTGTCACTGTGTCACTACCTTCACTTACTCGTATCACGCTGTATCCCGCACATAGCGAGGTAGACAGAAGGAACTCGAGAACCTAGTAAATTCGTTCTCCGCTTTCCGACGAAATTGAGGCATTGCATGTTGCGTGGCGGAGCTCAACGCCGCGCTTTGCTATGTTACCTAGAGCGAAGAAATTTAACCATCAAACATTTAAATTCAATTTTAATTCGCCTCGAATGAGAACCCCCGACCTGTCGAACTTAGACAGTCACACGTTTGTACCACTGCGCCACAACAGGCCTCTGATGTTAACTATGACTTGACGAACCGCAGGTGTCGTCCGACATGGAGGACCGGCGCGCGTATTGACCGCGCCACGTGGCCCGCGGCCCTGTGGCCTGTGGCCTGTGGCCAAGCGACCTAGCGGCCTGTGGCACGTCGTCACCATGTCACGTCATCTACTCTATATAAATGCCCTCGAAGGACTAATGTTAGTAGGGTGGTCGCTTCATTAAACAGACGTATATATCGATAGTGATGTACCCTATGTGTATGTCACAGAGCGACGTAGTACCCGGTTAGTGATGTGCCACGTGTCGCGCGACGCGATAGTGATGGGCGAGTCGTAGCAATAAATTGGATTGTTCGGGGATCTTCTTTTGTTTTGGACTTGAAGTGTTAGGGTATAGTGTCGTTGCGAGTGCTTTTGAGTTACGCTAAGTATGATTATTATTATTATTTTTTTTTTTTTTAGTTGCTAAGTTAGGGATTTTAATATTTTTTTTTGTCTCCATTTTCCACGTGTGTATGTATGTATGTGTGACTTTGTATCGGACGCTTTGGAAATGTTTTATTATATGTATTTATTGTGGGGTTTCATTCTTTTTTTGACAGTCACTGTGCTTTATTGATTTGCTTTCCGTTTTATTGAATAATTGTTTTTTTTTAAAGGAAAGTCGGGGTATTTAGTGAGTGTATGCAATATTGTAAAATTTAGTTTGGTTTTGTTTTTCGATATTTTTCTAATAAAACATTTTTAAAGCAGCTCTGTACAATTCGTTTTTTAACTTGAAAGTGCAATCATACCGAAATATAATTTATTCTAATAAGTTACATAGGTATTTGGATATATTTGTTTTTTTTTTAACTTGTATTGCAGATTAAAAAAATAAAAAAAAAATAACTTCTATATAACATATAATTGGATTATTGTTTAGAAATTATTTTGTTCTTGAACAAATAAAATCTAACTTAAATGGAACAGATTATATTTTTTTTAATTTCATAGATAATGTTTTTCTCTCTAAATAACTGTAATGCCTTTATAAAATTAAAAAAAAAATCAAGGCAAATAACGAATTTCATATGAAGTACAATATATTTAAAGTCTTGTTGAACACTAGCGAATTGTATACAAAATAATTAAAAAAAAATAATTAAAACACTTTATTGTGGTGTTCATTATTTTTTTTTATATAAATAAAATTGATATTTTAGAAGAAATTTCTAAGAAAAATGTTGACGATTTTACTAAAGAACTTGACGTTATGGTACTTGTACTTTTTTGTATTATCTGTAATGTCAAAAATAAATGTCAAAGAGACTCAACTGGTGGAAATTATATAATCTGTAATAATATTCAAAATATTTATTAATACCTATTTTTGTTCATTATGCTTGAAAACATTTTTTTTTAAAACAATGTTAAATATAAACATTAACAATTTGACATATTAACTAAAAACTTAATATGAATGTCTCTATCTTTTTCTTTATTATCTGTAATGTCCAAGTTAACTGTCAAAGAGACATAACTAATTGGATTTTACAAATTGTCAAAGTGTCACAGATAATAAAAACGCGTTTTTTTTGCAATATACTATGTATAATTAAATATGGAGTTTAGTTTAAGCTTTGGTTTTAAGTATTTTTTTTAAATATCGAACAAATTAGTTTAACGCTGATATTGGATTTTTATGAAAATAAATAAATATATATATAATTACGTACAATATTATGTAAGTCGAATATAACATTTTGTGAATAATATTAATATGTCGCTTAATACTTTCCAAAGAGGTTGTTTTTTTTTAGACCATTTCTGACCTTTTATGCCAATATTTTTGACGTTTTTTTTTATTTTGAACAGAGTTGGCTAAGGGAACCTACTGCTAAGATACTCCGTTCCCCCAATTTAGTGTGGTGATCATCAACGCCGAAGTATATCTTTTTACCAGAGTGAAGAAATGAAAATATTTTATCTGTCGCGTTTACAGTCAGATGCCATATTGTTTTTTTTTTTAGCTGTATCCCGCACATGGCAGGTTAGGCAGAGGGAACTTGGGAACCTAGTGTTAAGACACTCCGTTTCGATCTCCATATATTGTATTCAGAGAGTTAATAAAACAATATATATACAATGGATGAAAATTTTGTAATAAGTATTCCTTTTTTTTTGTGCTTATCAAATATATTAAAAATAATAAATTGAATCATAAGCAGATATATATAACTTAAATTGAATTATTTTATATTAATCGTGTAGAATCTGGCATTTTTTTTTATCTATATGTCTATATATTGTTTTTGTTGAACACCTCTAATCTCAGGAACTGTTGCTTTGTATTGATTTTTTTCTTGGTTAGTTTATCTTTGGAGGAAGGTTATTGGCAACATTTCATTTTGATTCACGTTAATCGTGGACTGGATGTAGTCCAGACTTTCCAAGTCTCCTAAAATGTGTACACAACTGAGTTGTAAGTCGCTAACATGTGTTTTTTTTATTCCTCAAACAAAAAAAATGGTAAATATTTACTAATTTTAACGTTCGTTTGAACAAAGGTTCAGAAATGGTTCTCTTTTTTTACTTCCAAACAAATGAAAAAGTTAAATTTAAAAGTTTCAAAATGTTTTTCTTTTTATTTTTCTCTCAATTATTCGCTAGTATTTGTAATATTATTATATAATTTAAAGATCTAAAAAACTTGTTTTGTACCGTATTTTTTTTTAATTTAGTTAAAAAAAATATTTTTCTTACTTCCAAAATGTAATGAATTGATTATGTTCATGTTACATACACAGCATATTTAAAAGACTAAAGCAATTTTAAATAAATAAATTTTTATATATTGGCAACACTATTTAAAAATTAGTACTCATATACGCCAGATGGCAACATTGACTTGTAGATTAGAAAAAAATGTTTCATATACATAAATAATATTATGTTATTAAAAAAAAACTATTAAATTTAAATATCTGTTAGTTGGCATTACTGCGCCGATTAAATGGTGGCAACATTTGAATATTTTGTTAGTGAAAAAAAAAAAAAAGTTTTCATGTAAATTATACATATACATACATATATTTAGTATAAATATTAATTATTATTTACGAATAAAAAATTGTAAACTAATGATTATTTTAGTGCTAATATTATATTATATACATATAATATAAATAAATAAATGATAAACATAGTGAAGACCATATAAGGACTTAGGTTGTAATTTAGAGTTGTACTGTGAAATATCTGAGGCTCTAGTTGACGCTCCCGTGTGTCTAGTTCACTCGGAAATGGCTTAGCCAAAACTTTTTTCCTCGATTAATGTGGTGATTTTGTTGTTTTATATCAAATTAAACCCTTTAATGACTATTCGGGGTACTTGAGACTACTTTTTGATAGGATTGCTAAAAAAGGGTTGAGGGAACCTGATTTTAAGTTTTCTTTTGTTTCACGCTGTATGGCAGGGAAGGTATAGGGAACTTGGGAACGTAGTGCTAAGACGACAATCCGTTTCCATTGACTTCTGTCAGTTTTTGGAAAATTTTGAAGGTGTGTCATTTTTAAAAAGTTGATACAATTTTTTATTTCTATGCCCCTGAAAAGTACAGATATATATTATTTTTCTTTTTTTTTTCTCATGGGATATATTTACCATGTGGTCGTTAAAGGGTTTTTTTTAAGAGTGGCTTTCAAGTGAAGAGTGATTTTATCTTTATTGTCTTAACGGCTGGACCGATATATAAGTTTGTGTGTATGTTTGTGACGCTGTATGTCTGCAAGTTTCATCATAAATGGTCCAGTGATTTTTATTGAAAGACAAGGGAGCGTGTAGTTAATATATGTAATGCCTGCGCTTACTACTTGACTATTGATCTTATTTTTTTTTTAATTCTAAAACTTTTTTTTTTATTATAACTTACCATTTTTTTTTTATTTTTCCTACAACAGATTAAATAGTCTTGTGGTAAGCTGAATTGTGTGACATAATCGATTTATATATTATAATTATAAGGCATTTAAAATGCTAATAGGCAGTGGTAGCGCTAAGTAAAACAATTTAGATGTGTATATCTTAACGTACTGTACGTATGTATGTATGTATGTTTGTACGCTCTATCTGAATTATTATTGACAAATTTTAAGAAATAAACGTATTTTATCTCCTTTTTTTGTGGTTTTATTTTTTGTGCTGATTTAATATGGTTTTGAGTATTTTTTTTTTATATTTGAGAGATTATGATATCTTGTAGCTATCGTTTTCTAAGAAAATATATTATTGTTTCAAGTGTGAATGAAAATAAGTGATAAGTTAGATGTTAAATTTTACCAACATTTTATTTTTTGCTGTATTTATAACACCCAAAGCAAATAGAAGTTAAAAGTGATATTTTTAAGTCTGTCTGTGGCATAGTAGCTGCTGAAGTAATTAACTTATTTGAGTGTGGGTGGTGAGATTTTCACTAGATATAGATATTTTTTATGGCCTTTTTTTCTATTTGAAGTTTGTTTGCTTGTTGCACAAGCGTGTGACTGTAACCGACAGGTTCTGGGTTCGATCCCCAGTCGAGGAAGTTAAATATTTAATATTTTCAATTTAAATATTTAATGTTTCATTTCTTCGATCTGGTGATAAGGCAAAGCGCGGTGTTGAGTTCCGCCACTCAACACGCAATGCCTCAAATTCGGCGGAAAGTGGGGAACGGAAGTGGAACGGAGTGTCTTAACACAGGTTTCCCGGGTCCCCTCTGCCTACCCTGCCTCGCGCGTTATACAGCGTGAAGCTAAAAAAAAATCTAACAAATAATTCTAGGCCATCGTAGACAAGAAAGGAATTATCAAAATTTAAACAACTTTGGAAACAATGATTTTTCACATAAAAAACAACGTCTGTGTCATTGACATATTATTTTTTATTATCAGTGTTGCTACTATATAATTTTGTTTTTTGCACTTTTGTCGAATAACAATTATTTTATGCAATGTTCTTTAAATGTATGAAACTAATTATAAAATCGTTATAAACACATTATTATTTCAGGACGTTTTCTTAATAATTGAGGTTATTTACGGCCCAGGAGTACTCGCATTTGAATGTAAAGACGACAGATAGGTTGCGACTTCGATTCTTACCCGAGCAAATTAATATTTTTTTTTAGCTTCACGCTGTATTCCGCACGAGGCAGGGTAGGCAGAGGGAACCCGGGAACTTAGTGTAAAGACACTCCGTTCCACTTCCGTTCCCCACTTTCCGCTGAATTTGAGGCATTGCGTGTTGAGTGGCGGGACTCAACGCCGCGATTTGCCTTATTACCAGAGCGAAGAAATGAAACATTAAGTATTTAAATTGAAAATATTAAATATTTCATTTTCTCGACTGAGGATCGAACCCAGAACCTGTCGGTTACAGTCACACTCTTGTGCCGCTGCGCCACGACAGGAAAATTAATATTTAATATGTTAATTTTCGTGCTTGCTTGCTTGCTTAACACGTAACGCCTCCAGAATTCAGCAATAAAAGTTTAATAGAAGAGTTTCAATAGGAACTGATTGCCTTAACACTAGGTTCCCAGGTTAACTCCGCCAATGGGATGGGAGACAGGGTAAAACTGAAAAACTGGAGTTTACTAGAAATCTTCCACTCATATGAAGTGTTCTGGTTATTTAAGTAGTATCACTTTAGAAATTAATCTACATTATTATTAGTAAATACTTCAGACGTAATGAAGTGCCACTTTTTCTTAGAAGTATGTGGACAAATATTCCATTATGCTTGCAAATTATTATCGTTTCGAGATATCCAAGTACATCTAGTACTTTCTATTGTGTACTTTCTCAATTTGAGGCCTGTTGTGGCGCAGCGGCACAAACGTATGACTGTAAACGCGACAGATATTGGATTCTATCCCCAGTCGAGGAAATATTTACTATTACTCAGCTTCACGCTGTATCTCGCACATGGCAGGGTAGACGGAGGGTACGTGGGAACATAGTGTTAATAGTGTAACACTAGGTTTCCACGGGAACTTCACTTCGTTCCACTTCCATTCCCCACTTTCCGCCGAATTTGAAGCATAGCGTGTTGAGTGGCGGAACTCAACACCGCGTTTTGCCTTTAGAGCGAAGAAATGAAAAACATTAAATATTTAAATATTAAAAATGTTTAATATTTTCAGTTCAAATATTTAATGTCTTCACTTCTACAGTCTGTTTACAAGGCAAAGCGCGGTGTTGAGCTCCGCATCTCAACACGCAATGCCATGATTTCGGCGATAAGTGGGAACGAAACGGAGTGTCTTAAAACAAGTGTCCCAAGCTCCCTTTGCTTACACTGGTATGCGTAAGATACAGCAGCGTGAAGATGAAAAGAGAACACTTTTTTTTTAATTTCACGCGTCTATCATATAGCAAATTCGAGACATTGTACGGTACTCAACGCATTTGTATAAAGTCCATGCATTTCATGATTCAAATTGAACTCAGGCTGTAGGCAGAGAAAACAAATTGATATTATGTATGTATACAAACACTGTTTACCTACTGCAGTACACATAACTTGTATAGAGAAATGTTATTTTAAATACAAAATAATATTTACATATTTTAGCTTCAAGCTGCAGCCCGTAATTAGCCTTTTTGCCAATTTTTAAAATGTAAATGGCGGAACTCAACGCCGCCCAGAGCAAGAAAATAAAATTGTTCTCAAATTTCACGCGTAAATTCTTGAAGTGTATTGGACGGTGCGATAGACATATTACTTGAACAACATGTTCCATACAGCGGCTAATGTGACACTATGGTAGTATCACAAAAAGTTTTGTATTTAAAGACACTCAGTTTCATACAAATATTTGATGTTTTTACTATGTTTAAAGTGTTATTATACACTCAACAATGAAACATACTACATTTAAAAATATATGAAATTTTTAATATGATTTGAACCCGCGCCTCTTTGGCATCGGCGCGCTCTGACCAACTGAGCCATACGTTCCGGCGTTGGAGTGTATTTTTATACGTTTTTAAAAATAGTATTACACTTGATGAATTAAGTGTATCGTGTATAGTATCGTTTCCTTTCGTATCTAAGAAATTGTTTGTGTTGAAAGCCGCACATGAACGCCGCGGAAAAAACAAGTTAAACAATTTACAAATTAAAAGTGACTCCGTAAATTATAATTTAATTTATATTCTGTTTATAAAATAAATATATCAACTCAGCTTCACGCTGTATCCCGCACATGACAGGCTAGGCTAGGCAGAGGGAACATGGGAACCTAGTGTTAAGACACTCCGTTCCACTTCCGTTCCCCATTTTCCGCCCAAATTGAAGCAATGCGTGTTGAGTGGCGGAACCTAACGCCGCGTTTTACCTTGTACCAAAGCGAAAAAATTAAATATTTTAAATTGAAAATATTAAATATTTCATTTCCTCAAGTGGGGACCGAACCCACAACGTGTCGGTTACAGTCACACGCTTGTGCCGCTGCGCCACGACAGGCCTCGTCACGACAGATATATTTTATTGTTTTAATATACGTGTATATATAGTATGATGTAGATATATTAAATAAATGAGTAGTATATACATTTATTTATCAAAAGAAACTTTAAATCACAAAAGATAAAGATAAAAATTCTCGTATTGAGATAGGATGAATTTTATCTATATTATTGTATAACTGTATTATATAACTGTGTGAGGCCTGTCGTGGCACAAGCGTGTGACTGTAACTGACAGGTTCTGGGTTCGATCCCCAGTCGAGGATATGAAATAATTAATATTTCAATTTAAATATTTAATGTTTCATTTCTTCGCTCTGGTAATAAGACAAAGCGCGGTGTCAAGTTCCGCAACTTAACACGCATGGCCTTAATTTCGGAAAATGGGGAATGAAAGTGGAACAGAGTGTCTTAACACTATGTTCCCAAGTTCCCTCTGCGTAACCTGCCGTGTACGGGATACAGCGTAGGCTGAAAGAAAGAAAAAAAGTAGCTTAGATGGGATTTTAATAATTCCATTAATTTTAATTAGTCGTTGACCATTGATAATTATATATAGAAAATTTTTATACTCCGTAGGCGTGTCCGACTCATACTCCGTTTACATCATAGATGAAAAAGCTAGAATATTTCTTTTCACAAGTCTTTAAAACCAACTATAAGCCATAGCACGCTATGGCTCATATAAAAAACTAGTTTTAAGGTGTGAACCCGCACTATGAAAAGAAATATATGTTTATTTGGAAAAAAATATAAAAAATTAAAAGGTTAAGGAGGACTAAAACCCGTGCCCCTTGGAATACATCCAAGCACTCTGACGAGCCATACGAGTACGTTCTTACGAAGGTACATAGAAATTCTTATACTTGTTACTTGTTGACATATTTTTCTTGTTAGCATCTCTGTAGGCAGATTATTACAAATTTCCGCTACATAAGGATAATTGCCCAAAATTATCGTTTAGCAACATACAATACTATTTATTACATATTTTACAATTTTTAAAGTATTTATCCACATTTGGGAAAGAAAAACGCTTATTAAGATTTTTTTTTATGGGGAACAGAACGGAGTGTTTTAACACTAGCTTACCAAGTTCTCTCTGCCTTCCCTGCCATGTGCGGGATGAAGCATGAAGCTGAGTCTATATAAAATTGAACGTACTTGGATGTGAACCCATGACTCTTGGAAGGATTTGAAGAAACTCAAAGCCGTATAATTTTTATAAGAGTACAAAAACTCCTTAGGCAAAACCGGGATATATTTTCAGTATATATATTATTATATTTTTTTAAAGCCCCAGCCATGTGTAAGGCCTAAAAAAGACAATTAGCGCAACAAATAGTAGATTTTTATGTTTTTTGTAAAGTAAATGTGATTCTTACTTGGTTATGTGTACTGTTTTAGCTAACAAGACCTCAGTGACGCTAGATATACGTATTTGAAAAGAAACAATGTAAAATCTAGATTATATACATATATTCTCTAAAGCTTTGGTGGTTCCGTTGAACTTTTTGACCTCTTTTTCCACTTCACGTTGTATCCCACATGGTAGAACGTAACCTAACCTCGCTCCCCATTTTCCTGATACTTTAAGTGTGTGTTAAATGGCGGAGTTATAGGAGGAGCATAGAGCAGCAGCTTCTAGCAGCATACATATATCAAAAATGATATTTAAATAGCAATCCGATAGATATACTATTTTGCATCATGCCATGAGATAACATTACTGTTTTTACAAGTTTTTTGTATAATATGATAACTTATTACGCATAACTCATACATACCTAATACATTTATATAATAACGTACGCAGTTCAAGGACGGCGCGGATGATAACTAAAGCTATTTCCTATTTTTTAAAACCCATTATTGTTGAAGTAAAATTTTGATTTGACATTAAATATTTAAGTTCTGTATCAATTTCGTTATTGTAAGACAACTAAAAGTAAATTGTAAAACGTGACAAGCTTAATTTTGCATGAGGTAAAGAACATTATTAGTCCATAATGGTTTTTGGCGTTCCGTAACTCAAAAGGAAACTTTTTACAAAAAATCACTCTGGTAATAAGGCAAAGCGCGGCGTTGAGTTCCGTCAGTCAACACGCAATGCCTCAAATTCGGCGGAAAGTGGGGAACGGAAGTGGAACGGAGTGTCTTCACACTAGGTTCCCGGGTACCCTCTGCCTACCCTGCCTCGTGCGGGATACAGCGTGAAGCTGAGTATATACAATATTTCATCTCCTTGAATAGGTATCGAACCCACAACGCATTTACAGTTCACGCCTGTGCCACGACAGACCATAATGATTACATATTTTCCTTTTTACTCCTCTATGACAAAAAAATAAACACGCTTCTAAAATTGGCTTATATGAAGCTAGTAACTAATGTAGGAAGGAAAAAAAATACATACTTATGTATATAATATTAATTACTAAGGATTTCTATGACCGCATATGATAGTTCAGGGTCAATATATATAACTTGGGACCAAAAACGACGTGAAGGTCATTCGAGACTTGCATATAAATGTTGCATGTTTGCTATTCTTAATAACAATACGTAATTAAAGATCTAATGAAATACTTAATGTAGCTTCACGCTGAATCGTAAACAGGAAACCTAGTGTTGAAACACTCCGTTGCACGCGTTTTGTTCTCGTTCTCATACTTGAGAGGCTACTTGTGTTGCGGAATAGCGGTGCTTAACGCCGCTTTTTTATCTACTTGTCAGAGAATTAATTTCCTGTCAAGTTTTCAGCCATTCTGTGCTTTGTAAAGTATGCCCTTGTATATTATTCTGCTGCGCTTGAGTAAATCCCGAATTGTCTTCGGTAATATTGGTAACATTGAAATATTTATATGTATATGTTATATATGTTTGTGATATATACTACAAAGAAATACTCGCAGTATTACGCTTTTTACCAGACCGATGAAATGAAAATAATAAACATTTCATTTGCTCGAATGAGAATCGAACCTGTAGCCTGTCGTCACACGCTAGTACCCCTGAGCCAGGATAGGCCTCTGATATTATGTTTTTTCAATGATTATTTATTATCTTATGACTATTTCAATTTAAGCAAGCGTCGCGCCGTAACGTTTATTTATCTAATGATCACACTGTAGGAACTCAAGTACTTAGCTGTTTATACTATTGTTTTCTATTATAATATGTAAGTACGTTTTAGTATAGTTCAAATGTTGACCTAACATTCTTGAACAGCGGCTTTTTATAAATTTTGTTTTAAAAAGTATTTTTTCTTACTAATTATTGAAATTATACATTTTTTGAAGCATTATGAAAAATGATCAGTGTGATATTTTATGATTTGTCACACAAAAGTTACAGTATGAAGTTGCAGCGGTTGCAGTCGTATGAAGTTGCAGCGGTCGCCTTTGTTCATTGTTTTCATATAAGGACGATTTATGTATGTAATATAATTATATTCAGTATTTAGTTAGTTCAATATATTTACTATTCGTAAGTATTAGTGAAAATTATTAGCCTTTTTAAGTAACATGATATTGATTATAAATTTACTATTGACATTGAGCTTAACGCTGTATCCCGCACATGGTAGGGTAGGCAGAGGGAACTTGGTAACCTAGTGTTAAGACACTCCGTTCCACTTCCGTTCCCCATTTACCGTCGAATTTAAGGCATTGCGTGTTGACTGGCGGAACTCAACGCCGCGTTTTGCCTTGTACCAAAGCGAAGAAATGAAAACATTAAATATTTTCAATTGAAAATATTATATAATTAATTTCCTCGAGGAGGTCAAACCCAGAACCTTTCGATTTTATTCACACGCTTGTGTCGCTGCGCAACGACAGGCCTGAATATAATCATAAAATAATAATAATAATATTAGTGTAAAAATTGTATTTTTCAAGTGCTTCAATATAATTGAGGTTATCTATCCGTATGTGTTATTGAATAATGGTTGTAAAAATGTATAATGTATGAATGAATGAATAATGAATACATAGTTTTTGGTACAAATTTCACTTAAACGTTATATTGAAAATGTCTTTCTAGTTTCTCACCATCTTACACAGTTCATAGAATTGCGAAAATCACAAATTCTGTCACTGATAATACTTAACAGGGGACACTTAAAGCGTATTGATAAAACAATCGCCAAACAAAACACTCAAGATTATTTCTTACATCTCAAAGATTACCTACCACAGAGTATATATAGTGCGAAAATCGTGCATCATCATTATTATCAAAATGGCCTTCGTACGTAATAGTTTGATCTTCCTGTATCTCCTAAGTTTGACGTATGCAAAGAGTGTGGACAATTATGAGAATGCTAAAAAGGAATTGGAAGAATATATTGAAAATAAGAAAAAAGATATTAATCAAAGATGGAGGCCATTGTACCACGTCGCGCCGCCTGTGGGATGGATGAACGATCCTAACGGTTTCTCGTATCACAATGGGGAATATCACTTGTTCTACCAGTATTACCCATATGACAGCGTGTGGGGACCTATGCACTGGGGGCACTCGTCAAGTCCTGATCTCATCAACTGGAAGACATTACCTACCGCTCTATTACCAGAAAAGGAACAATGCTTCTCAGGTAGTGCAGTGAGTCAAGGGGACACGTTAGTACTGATGTACACCGGACATGAGGTTTCAGCAGTCGACCCGTTCTACAATGAGAGCCAGTATTTAGCGTACGGTGATGATGGGGTAAATTTCTATAAGTACGAAGGTAATCCAGTTCTGCCAAGTGCCCCCAATGGTTCACCAGATTTCCGAGACCCGAAGGTGTGGAAGCATGGTGATGAATATTACGTCATACTCGGCAGTAAAACAGACGATAAACGTGGAAGAGTCTTGTTGTACAAGAGCAAAGATTTAAAGAGCTGGGAATTTTTGTCTATCCTTGGAGAGTCTAATGGTGATATGGGATATATGTGGGAGTGTCCTGATTTCTTCGAGTTAGATGGAAAATTTGTTTTGCTTATGTCACCCCAAGGAATGGAGCCACAAGGGGACAGGTATAAAAACACTTACCAAAATGGCTATATACTTGGTAATTTCAATTATGAAACTAATGAATTCGTGCCGGAAGTACCGTTTCAAGAAATAGATTTTGGCCATGATTATTACGCCGCTACAACAACCGAAGCTAATGGTAAACGTTATGTTATTGCTTGGTTTGCTATGTGGGAAGTGCCTCATCCAGAAGATGTCGATGGATGGGCAGGAACTATGACGATTCCAAGAGAGTTAAGCTTGGTAAATAATCAAATTCTCCAAAAACCATTAGAAAATATGGTTGAATTGAGAGAAAATGTAGTAGTCGACGGTAAAGTTGAACCAAATGAATCACGTAAGCTAAGTAAAGCAGTTGAATTATTGATAGATAGTGACTTAAACGAGAAAGTGGAGTTATTACTAGATGGTCTTGAGGGTGGTGGAAGTGTATCTCTGCGTTGGGACCCAGATGTACGTAAAGTCGTTGTAGACCGAGGTGATGGAGATATAAGGCAGGTGGAATGGTCACCTCTGGGTTCACATACCTGGAGGGTCTTCCTGGATGCTAGTACCCTAGAACTGTTCTGCGGTGAGGGCGAGGTGGTCTTCAGCAGCAGAGTTTATCCCCTTGGTGGATGGAGACTGACGAATCTGAGCCCACAGAGTGTTTACGTCAAGGCATACAACATAAGGCGAAGTGTACCGGTATAATTAATATAAATATGAATTTGGCTCTATTTTAAGCATAATTTTTAAGTTATTTATATTTAAATGTATTATTTTGTATTATACACAATTGAAATTTATGTCTTGTGTTTAATTTATGTCTTGTCAATAAAACGAATAATGAATCTTTTGTAAGGAAATAATATTAAATTTACGTTAAAGGGCGCAGTGACACTATGACTGTGCAAGTGACGAGTAAAGTTTTACTGACTATCAAAGCACTCTCACTCATTTCTTACTGGTTCAAGCATTTCGATAGTTTAAAAATAGCGCATGTTCAAATACCGCTACGTTAAAAATATCATACTTTTATTAAAATATAACATAACATAGCTTCACGCTGTATTCCGCACAAGGCAGGATAGGCAGAGGGAACCCGGGAACCTTGTGTTAAGACACTCTGTTCCACTTCCGTTCCCCACTTTCCGCCGAATTTCAGGCATTGCGTGAAGAGTGGCGGAACTCAACGCCGCGCTTTGCCTTATTACCAGAGCGATGAAATGAAACATTAAATATTTAAATTGAAAATATTAAATATTTCATTTCCTCGACTGGGGATCGAACCCAGAACCTGTCGGTTACAGTCACGTATCAAAATATATATTCTATAAAAAAACCTAACATAAATGACGTCACTCGCATATCGCGTACAGCTTATCTCGCGAGAGGCAATTTATAATACATTTATGCATATTTTTTCCGTAATAGCCAAGTCTTTAAAACTATAGTTGTTATTATTGGTATTTTTCCTTCCTGTTTAATTCGCTAGCTAAGTACGAAATGTTTATTAGAAAAAATGTTTGTTAGAGAAGCAGAGGGAACCAGGAACACTTAATATTCAGAAAGTCGTTCCCATTGAGACACTTCCGTGTCTCACTTTCCGCAGCGTTTGTGGTGGCGTGTTTAATGGCGGAACTCAACGCTGCGTTCTCTCTCGTTACCAGGTTGACGATGACAATATAATATTCATTATCTCGACTCGAAATTGAACCCACGACCTATCGCGTTTAAAGTAAGTTGTGCTCTTACATATGCGGAAGAACTATTCAAATTTTTTGACAGCGGTCTATTGCAATCAAATATGATAATTATATACATATAAGTATAATCTATTTTGCTTGTAGTAGCATATTATCTATACGTATAATAATTGAGGCCTGTCGTGGCGCAGCGGCACAAGAGTGTGACTGTAACCGACAGGTTCTGGGTTCGATTCCCAGTCGATGAAATGAAATATTTAATATTTTCAATTTAAATATTTAATGTTTCATTTCTTCGCTCTGGTAACAAGGCAAAGAGCGGCGTTGAGTTCCGCCACTTCGTATAGTTCTTCACTTCAAATTCGGCGGAAAGTTGAGAACGGAAGTTGAACGGAGTGTCTTAACACTAGGTTCCCGGGTTCCCTCTGCCTACCCTGCCTCGTGCGGGATATAGCGTGAAGCTGAAAAAAAAAGAATGAAGAGATTAAGTGCGTAGTTACTTGCACTAGAACGAAAACAATTACGATACCTTTCACCAAAATCGTTTCAATAGTTTTTGTGATACAGGTATCATTTTAAAATACTACGTATTTTAAAACTTTTTTTTTCAGCTTCACGCTGTATCCCGCACTAGGCAGGGTAGGCAGAGGGAAAGGAAATGAAACCTAGTGTTATGACACTCCGTTTCACTTCCGTTCCCCACTTTCCGCCGAATTTGAGGCATTGCGTGTTGAGTGGCGGAACTTAGCGCCGCGCTTTTGCCTTATTACCAGAGCGAAGAAATGAAACATTAAATAATCAAATTGAAAATGTTAAATATACCAATTTTAAAACTCATACAAATATTAAACTCATATAAAATTTCAATTTTAAAACTCATACAATAATTTGTATGAGTCTATATTTGTATGAGTTATAAATATATATATTGTATATTTGTATGAGTATTTGTATTTTAAAACTCATACAAATATACAATATATATTTATAACTCATACAAATATAGACTCATACAAATTATTATATGTGTGCCTCGATTACGTGGCCTGTCATGGCACAGGGCCACAAGCGTGTGACTGTAAACGACAGGTCATGGGATCGATCTCCAATTGGAAAAATTAAATTTATTATTTTAATATGCCAATTTATTATTTTAATATGCGAGCGAAGGTATTATATCAATACCTTCGCTCTGATAATAACGTAAAGCGCGGCGTTGAGTTCCGCCACTTAACACGCAATGCCTCTGCGAATTTCGGCAACGGGTCTTAACCCGCGGATAGGGATATCGCGTGAAGCTGACACATACAATATATTGATTACTACCTAATTGGTTTATTTTTTCTTGACGACAAAAGAACCGTTATATTTTTCTTCAGATTTGCTTGTATGTATGTATTTATATTTATTACTTCATATCTCCAGAACAGCTGAACGGATTTACGTTATTGAGGTATCGTTAATTGTATAAGATAAATTCGATTTTTCAATCTAATTAAATATTTGGCTTGATTTTCCTGTGTTATACAATTGAAGGTGTGAGGCAGTGTCTTTTAGATTTAGCTAAGGTTTAAAAGTGTCAAACCGCCCTTACAAAGAGCCGTTATGCTTAAGACTTGTTCAGTTTTGGATTTTACAAATAACTGATCATATTAGAACAGTTATATATAATGGATATTTTGAACATATTGAACTGTTTAATGTTATAGTTATATTTTTTTGTTTTTTATAAATATGTTTTTTTTAAAGTTCTCTCTGTTAATATGCCGTTATTAGTTATTCACAACTAAATCGCTGTTCCCAATAACTAGTAATTACATATTCAAATTGAGTTAATTTTACCAAATGGCTAACTAATTATATTAGTTAGCAATTTGGTAAAATTGCGCCACAACAGGCCTCAATGGCCTGGTGTGGCGCAGCGGCACAAACGTGTGACTGTAAACAACAGGTTGTGGATTCGATGCCTACTCTAGGCAATGAATAAAGCGGCCGTTGTGTTAGTTGTGTATTCAATTCAAAAGTAAAGAAGCAGAGCGTAGAGTTCCGACACTCAACCTGGAATCCAGTTTTCTCTAGATACAGTGGAACAGAGTTTCTTAACAGTAGGGTCAAAACCACACTACCCTACTACAGTCTAAGTAACGTATACTGTGTACGTATGTACATGTGTGTGTACGTGTTATTGTATGATTATGTACGTAATTTAATTACACATGAGATAAGATTAACGTTTGTGAAGTTATTGTATGAGATTTAATCTTAATTCATTCTATCAGTGGGTATGAAAAACGCGCATTGTAGCATCGTTGAGTCTAAGCGTTCATTTTCATGTACATTACTTTAAGGGCGATCCTCCAGCGCCATTTATTATGTTTTTGTTTACCGGGAAAATGTTTGAGGTCCTATCGCAGTGCAGGTAATGAGGCTAAGCGCAGCTATGAATTCCATCACTTAACACGTAATGCCACAAATTTATATATATTTATATATATATATATATATATATATATATATATATATATATATATATATATATATATATATATATATATATATATATATATATATATATATATATATATATATGTATATATTTTTGTTTATAAATAAAAAAATTGTGTCCGCTTAACCCAAAATGGCTCGACTTATTTTTTTATAAATCAGACAAAAAAAAAGACTACATACAATATTATTAATTATAGATACAGGTAAAATAGTGTAACTCTCGATACACATGTATGTAAATAGAAATAGGAAGTAAATGTTGTGTCGTTTAGAACATAGATAAATTTATTTAGCGAAAATGGCTCGGGTGTATAAGTCAACCACTGAAAGTAAGCGAAAGTCATTATTCGCGGGCCATTTAGAATATTTTAAATTTTATTCCCTCAAAACAATATTTTATGATATGACAACAGCACAATAATTTGTAAAATAATAATAATTATTAATATTTCATATGTACTTATGTATGAAAACGTAGTCGGTCTGACTACAGAACCAGAGCCTTAAATCTATTTAACTGCTATATTGCGGCGTTGAGGAATAATCTAGTGTCTGCGTCTGGACTGATGAACAATACCAACGGCAGGTACATTATGCATATTTGCCCAGAAGACTTGCTAAAAATATCTCAGTAGAGTTTCTAAAAGAGCACGTCTGAGAATAAATCTAGAAATGTTCATATTGACTGTCAATACTGTACATTCTCCAGTCAGTATGGAAGGTTTTAACCACTGGATGTTGCCAGTAATAATAATAATAATAATAATCTATGTATCTTGTGAGAAGGCTCACATATGTGAAGCACACAATGTGGGTATCTGAAAGAGAAATGCTCGGTATTTCTGTATCTGATTAAATCCGAAATGAAGTCACCCGTAGAAAAACAAAAGCTACCGCCACTTTTTGAAGAATTGTTCAGTTGAAATTGAAGTAGGCGGAATATACCATCTATCGGAATATGCCGGCGGAATATACCAAGGAAAATATATGGATGTTGAGGTGGAATGGCTGCAGCTCTATAGATTGGGTCTTCGCTAGGTAGGCCGACGTTGCAGAAAGCGCGTGATACAAGTAGCACAGGATCGAGAAGCTTAGATGAGAAAAACTGATATAACTGACGGACGTTAATACTGCCCGACTAGTTTATTTAAGGTATTTTCCTAGTATTCTTTCTTATGGGATGCTACTATGAGGCAGCGCCGCCGATATAATTTTATTATTTATACTGCAAAAAAGAGCCGTAAGATCTATTTATAATCTTAAAGCTCAAGATTCTCTGCGAGACGTTTTTAAGGATACAGGTAGGATAGGTTGCTTCTCAATACATATTTTACAATATTTTGTTTGTCCGGCAACATATTCAGTGCTATAGCAAACACAGTGACAGACACACGATTGGGACGAGAAACAAGGACAAACTTGTGACGCCTAAAAGTAAATAATTCCTCCAAAAAATAAATAAATCATTTATGGGTCCCAGTATACGTATCTATAATAGTATTCTGCACTGTATTTTGAATCTGCCACTAGTGAAGTTTAAAGTTAATGTTAAAGTAATGTTAATTAAGAAAGCGTACTACACTGTCCAAGAACATTTGAATGATTAAAATGTATTTAATTAAGGTCATTTGAATTTCATGCAGGATAGTAACTATTGTATTAAACAATGAAACTGTAAATATTCAATATTGAAAAGAGCAACTGTTGAGTTTCTTGCCGGCTCTTCTCAGCAGAGCCGCATTCCGAGCCGGTGGTAATTTTATGTTTGTGACGATTCAAAATTGCATGCTAAAGCCTATTTTGAATTTAATTTTATATGTATATATATATACATATATATAATATATGAAAAACAAAGTCCACATACATTTAAGAACCTTCCTGAACTCCTTTACCTTATCACCAAAAATCTTTTCGTTATGGACTCTAACAATACAATTTTTTATTCTAAAATTTAATTTAGCTTTTTCCGTAGTTCTTCTTAAAAAAATATCTCTATACAAAAAATAAAAGAAAGAAATATACAGTAATATCAAATATTTTACTTCTTATCCATCACTGTAACTTTTAATATGTTTACTATTACGTTATATAACTAATGTGGCTTAAGTACCTTAGTTCAGACTTAAATCGATATAAATACATTATTTATGCCTCACAATTCTACGCTATTCATTGCTTATACCATGTATATGACCATGTGACCTGAAGAATAATACAATTTCCTATTTCTACTTACATGTGTATCGTGAGTTACACTACTTTACCTTTATCTATTATTAAAAATATTATATTTAAACCTTTTTTGTCTGATGTATAAAAAAGATAAGTCGAGCCATTTTGGGTTAAGCGGCACTTATTTTGCAAGAAAATACTCGTATAATTATAAAAATAAATTAAAAAATTGTGTTCTGGTGATAAACTCTCGGTCTCCGGCTATTTTGCCGGCATGTTTTGCCTAGAATAATCTTGCAGTTAGTAACACTGCCCATATGACACTGTCTGGTCTATAAGTAATCAATTTGATTTTAGTGGAACGTCATATGTGATAACGTTCATATGTATAAAGTTTCTCACAATATTTTCTTCCTCTTTATTACAAAAACTGTGTCCAAAAACACGATGACCTCGTTCCTGCGCAACATTACCGACGAGGGATTAATTCGATAGACGATGTAGCAAGTAAAACCTGTTCATACTGCTCCCAGAATAACTTGTAGTTTGTCGCGCTATAGTCTACCTAGAAAACGTAGCCGCTGATTAAATTTGTGATAGCGCTCTCGAACAGTATCCACATCAAGCTATCGCAGTGACGGTCAACTTCGAAGAGCCCACTCTGAGTTTCCGTAGAAAGACGCCACGCCATTTTTACCAGAAAGTGTACCCGGTAACCCTGTGCGATGTAACGGGACTTATTACATCGAGTTGTCTGGAGAAAAGAACACTGTACTGACATCTCATGTTCAGTTCCGTTCTCTGCTTTAGCCGGTAAGAGAGCGTAGATATTCCACGTTGCGAAACAAAATTTCTATCTGCGGCACGGCTAAAAACGCGAGTACCCACTTGTATCTTTAGCCGTGCCCACTTCTCGCAGGTTTAGAGCGATGTATATGGTAAATGTTGTGTCGTTTAGAACATAGATAAATTCATTAAAACAGACTTCAAAATGAGGCAAAGGAACTGTAGGATTCAAGTGCCAAAAATTGCTTAGAAAATTATGAAACGAAGCCAAAAAGAAGCAGAGAAATTCGCTTATTCCAAATATGTATTATATAGCAAAAAATAGCACTAAGACTTTTAACCGTCCATATGATAAACTTGATACTGTGAGGGGACAGAAGCTTGTATAAAAACTGGCACGTGTCTAGGATAAAGCGACGTAAGATATCATAAAACGTATTTGCGTCAAAGATTTTCACACACTGCTGCAAGCTGCAAGTACACTGCTGCGTAGTCATGCTCCTGCGGTGAAGAGATGGAGAAGCTTTTTCCAGACTCAGCTAACCACTCAGCATCCATCGATGCTGAGTGGTCTGCTGCTTCTGGAAAAAGCAAATGCAATCTTCTTCACAATCCAGCACCTAACCTCATAATTTTTTAAAGCCTATTAAATAAAACTTGTCGAAACTTGGATAGCCTCCGACGTATGAGGAACGACAAAGCGGTAGGATCTGACGATATTAAATCGTCGGGGTCTCTTTGTCTACTCATGCTTACTGACCTTGCTTGCTGACCTAGGAACTATATCAGATCCAAGTAACTTACTTATTTATATTATGAAGTATGACCTCCCGAGTGACCAAGGAAGCGATGGTCGAATGTCGAGATGAAGGACATGACATGTAGAGTAGGTTGAGTAGGAAAGCAGAAAATGGCATGGCACGCCAGGATTAATGCCAGGAGGAAGAATAAGAAACCTGTATCCTACATAGCCTCGAAAACTCGAAACCGAGTGTTAAGGCACTCCGTTTGACAACCTAGTGTTAAGACACTACACATTTCCACCGAATTTGAGATATTGCGTGTTGAGTGACAGAACTCCTTGTTACCAGAGCAAAGAAATACAAAAACTAAATATTTAAATTGATAAATATTTCATTCCCTCGTGTGAGTATCGAACCCACAACCTGTCACATTTACAGTCACAGGCATGTGCCCCTGCGCCATGACTGGATTCAATATATACCTATTATTTAAATTGTAATAATATTTGTCGGAAGAGATAACAAAAGCCATATTTATACATACATATGTAGTGCAAAAGTGCTCTGCCTCATAATATCAGTGAACATCATGAGGTTAAGTTTGGTGTGCTTCATTTTATTCCAACATTCTATAGTAATATGTGAGTATTATACAGGGTATTTGAGATCATTTTTAATATCTAGAGTGGATTATTATGTTTTAATCGTTTTTTTTTTTAAGTTTAATGCTATATGTCCTGCACATAGCAGCTTAGGAACCTAATGTTAAGGTGTTTTTGCATTCCATTCCTTACTTACCGCCGATACAACAAAGTGGAACCGCCTATAGAACAAAGTGGCTTAACACTAGGTTCCCAAGTTCCCTCAGCCTACCCTGCTATGTGCAAGGCACAACGTGTAGTTGAAAAAAAAAGTTAAAACTATTAAGTAATGTTTATATGGATTTTACTTAATATTCTAATGGCTCTTAACTACGAGAGCTATGCGAGAAGCGCAGTAATTGAGATCTTGGTGTGCATACAAAATGAGAATTACAATAAAGCACCATTATTCAATTTATATGAAATGTCTACATAATTAAATAAAATAATATGTATCAAGAAATTATGTAAAAAATATCGGCAATGGTGTCAATTTACGATAACCGGATTGTAGTTCACTCACAGCTTCACGCTATATCCCGCACGAGGCAGGGTAGGTAGAGGGAACCCGGGAACCTAGTGTTAGGACACTCCGTTCCACTTCCGTTCCCCGCTTTCCGCCGAATTTGAGGCATTGCGTGTTGAGTGGCGGAACTCAACGCCGCGCTTTGCCTTATTACCAGAGCGAAGAAATGAAACATTAAATATTTAAATTGAAAATGTTAAATATTTCGTTTCCTCGACCAAGGATCGAACCCAGAACCGGTCGGTTACAGTCACACGTTTGTGCCGCTGCGCCACGACAGGCCTCCGGATTGTAGTGATAAACTTTAACTGTTGACTTCCGGAATCTGTTTATTATCACCGGCTTTAATATTTCAGTATAAAGCTTGTAGTCATAGGTTGTTTAAAGTTATTTTATCAGCTTTACGCTGTATCAGGCGCATGGCAGGGTAAGTAGAGGGAACGTGGGAACCTAGGGTTATTGCAACGTTAACAGTCGCATGTTTGTGCCCCTGCGATATGACAGATCTGTATAAAATTGCACACTTATCTATCTTAGTACCTGCAACCCTAAAGCTAGTGTTGTGTTCATATCATCAGGATTTACCGAAATCAAATTGAATTAATAAAAATCATGGTGGAGTAAGCCACTAAAAAGACATATTTATTTAGAAGAACAATCGAGTTCATGTAATAAATAGTAATGAATGAATAAATGAAAATGTTGAAAGAATTGTTTTATTAAAAATTTAAACTGACCGCTACTTTAAATTCCTTTCTCTATTTAACGAAATTTAGAATGATTCAAACTTTTGAGATGTTTCTATTTTGTAATTGTAGATGGATTCCGATCAGATTACACATATTACGGAGATGCGCAGGGTTATTTGAAATTTCACATAATGCCATCAAACTGGCATGATGCAAGGCTACGATGCCACCTTGAAGGTAACTTACATTGTTTAATTAATAAGTATGATTGGCAATTTTGACCGTTGATTTGATCTTTAATCAGGAGAACAACATATGAACAACAGAAAACACGATCAGTGTAATTGATAAGATATTAGAACAAGTGAATGAGGTAGTATATCTGGAAAGTATATTTAGCAGAACAGAAGATACGAAATGGATGTGGAAAGGCATATTGCTGCCGGAAACAGATATAACGGGTCATTAGCTGCGTTGTTAATACGGTGAAACGTCAACATAGCTGCGCGTTTGGCCGTACACAATGCAGTGTTGGTACCGACGCTGTTATATAGCAGCGAAACCTGGGTATTAAGAAAGTAAAAAAGATGAATACTGTAGAGATGCGATCTCTTCGTCGGAAATGCGGAGTCGGTTCAGCTGTTCGCATACCCAACGAAGAGATACACAGAATGGTAGGTACGGTAAGAAGAGATACACAGAATGGTAGCGTGGATGTCACAGTGAGAATGAAGAAGAACGTGCTCAGGTGGTTTGGGCACGTTGAGCGAATGAGTGAAGAAAGAATGGTAAAAAAGATTTATGAAGCAAAAGTGAGTGGTAATAGAGGGAGGCGGAGACGTCGGTTGACCTTTGAAAACACAGTATCTACGATACTGGAGGAAGGTCACGTAAATAGCATGAGGATCCCCAGGAAGGCATGTATGAAGAGGTTGACGACAGTGGACGAGGTCAAAGAGGTATGCTGAGACTCCGTGATCTCTGCCTACCCCGCTAGGGATATAGCGTGAAGCTAAGTAAGTAAGTAACAACATATAAAAAATAATTTTAATTATTTTATAGGTAGTCACTTGGCGTCCCCTCTCAACATTGGTTTACGTTCAGCTATGACAAAATTTATGGAGAAGCAAGGTGTGCTTAAATGTGGAGTGTTTACTGGTATACACTCTACTTTTTCCAAAGGAGACTTCCATTCTGTTGAAGGTATTTTTTTTTAATATAACTTCTATTTTTATTAATTATAATAGATATGTCAGATTTTTTTTTATCTTCACGCTGTATCCCGCACAAGGCAGGGTAGGCAGAGGGAGCCCGGGAACCTAGTGTAAAGACACTCCGTTCCACTTCCGTTACCCACTTTCCGCCGAATTTGAGGCATTGCGTGTTAAGTGACGGAACTCAACGCCGCGCTTTGCCTTATTACCAGAGCGAAGAAATGAAACATTAAGTATTTAAATTGAAAATATTAAATATTTAATTTCCTCGACTGGGAATCGAACCCAGAACCTGTCGGTTACAGTCATACTCTTGTGCCGCTGCGCCACGACAGGCCTCAACTAATTAAAAATATTCTTGTATATGTTTCGAATTTTCATTAAATGAAAGTTTAAATATATTCGTTTCTATCTCGAAATGAACTATGTATTAGTAAGGACATATTTGCCATTAGTATGCGATAGACATAAGACAAAAGGTCATTTAGGTCTGTATGATAACAATTTGAGTTCATACTTAACATGCATAGGTATATTACACATACGTACGAACATTTAACGTGCAGGAATAGTAAATTCTCCTGCCTATCTATTGGGGCATTCTAGATGCATAATTTTCTATCATAATCTTTATTTATATTGGGATTTTTTAATATAATAAAGTACAAAAATGTCAGTCTCATCGTTCCCTTGAAACAATCTAAATATTCTTAGTAGTAACAAAAAGATTTTCTAGAATATACTATACATTATTTAAATTTAAACTTATATAACAATTATATATGGTAATATGGCAAAGCGCGGCGTTGAGTTTCGCCACTCAACACGCATAGCCTCAAATTCGGCGGAAAGTGGGGAACGGAAGTAGAACGGAGTATCTTAACACTAGGTTTCCGGGTTCCCTCTGCCTACTCTGCCTCGTGCGGGATACAGCGTGAAGCTGAGAGAGTGAGAGAGAGTGAATAGTGTATACTTAGTTTCCAAGACCTTGTCTGGTCTTATATTAAAATCTCAAACTAAGATATAAAATATTAGATTTTCATTTTAGGTATTCCTTTATCCAAGATACCTCAGAAATGGGCTGCAGATGAACCCGACAACTACAATGACCAAGAACAATGCATAATGATGCAGGCGAGCGGAGAGATGGCGGATGTGAAATGTAGTGAGCCTTTGCCTTATTTCTGTTACAAAAAAGGCAAGAACCTACGCTTGAATGGATGTGGTACTATAGATCCTGGTAAGTATATATTAATTATTGAGTCCAATTTTAATTAACATTTCCTTAACCTGTCGATTACAGTCACACTCTTGTGCCGCTGCGCCACGACAGGTCTCCTTGTTTACTTTAGATTTTTTACAATTCTTTCAGCTTACGTATTGGATAGTAGAACTGGAAGCTGTTACAAATTCCATACGGTACCTCGTACCTGGTCTAGGGCGTTCATGGCTTGTACTGCCGAAGGAGGCTACTTGGCTATTGTAAATAGTGAAATAGAAGCAACGGTACGTAGTATATTGCAGTATAGTAAAGCTTACGTGTAATTGAATAACAAGTATTTATGTTAATTTAACAGGTTATTAAAGAACTCTTTGCGAAGCATCCAGGAGGATCTATGCTTGGATACTTTTGGAAAGATGTCGCCTTTTTGGGTTTCCACGATTGGGGCGAACATGGAGAGTTTTTGACCATTAACAGTAATTATATTCATATTATAGTTTTAATTGACTAATCTAATGGCATTATCTTTTTTATAATAGATACTAGTTTATTAAAAGTGGGGTTCATTACATATATATACTTGGAACTCGATTTTGACTACGCTTTATATTCTAATTAATTACTTTTTACAGGTCAAACGTTAGACAATGCAGGATTTTCAAAGTTTTCAGGCGGTGAACCAAATAACGCAACAACAGGTGAATTCTGTGGTGCTATTTATAGACACGGAACGCTCGATGACCTTTGGTGTGAAAATAGATACGCGTTTGTATGCGAGAAGGATCCTAACAGCTTGGTAGATGTTGATGAAGAAGAATAACCATTATGATCATTTAATATAAGATATGACAAATAATAGTTTGATCATCTTTTAATAAAATATTTCGTAGTATAAATCCAAAACTTTATTTTAGATAAGCAAATGATGTAAACTAATAAGTTACATTTAGGTTAATCAGATTGATTAGAAAGCTTGTGAATTAAATAGTACAAAAACAATGTTTCAAATTCGGCGGAAAGTGAAACACGGAACTGTCTTGATGGGAACAGAGTGTCTTAACACATGGTTCTCAAGTTCCCTCTGCCTTCCCTGCTTGTGCCAAAAAACGAATGAAGAATATATGTAAAATATTTAACTAATGTAAAATATTTTGAGCGATAAAGAAATATTAACAATTAGAAATATTTAAAATCATGTTTTGTTTATTTGTACGAGCACATATCTTTAGAATTATTACATGGATACGGTAAGCTATATGTGGCTAGGCATGTGAGCATAACATCTAGGCAGGAAACTGTAGAATTTCAGCTAAACTAATGAATATTGTAAGATCCCGACTGAATATCAAGTGAAGAATTAAAGGATAATAGTCTAATTAAAGAATAACACAGTAGTGAAATGCCACTAAACAAATTAGCAAGAGTTGTTCATTATCTTTGCTCATTACAGTGAACAATTTTTTTTTTGACATAATCGCCCATGAATGTGCTATAACTGTAGGCTTTATTTCTATACCAATTTTTTTTTATGGAAGAGACGGCAAACGAGCGTACGGGTCACCTGATGGCAAGTGATCACTATCGCCCACGGCCCCAAGTAACTCTAGAGGAGCTACTGGAGCGCTGCCGTCCTTTAAGGTGGATGGGCACCGGGGCCCAGCATTACCTAATGCGAAACGCAGTGGCCAAAGCCACTACTTAACGCCGGTCTTAAATGCCGGCGGTGGTAACAATCCGGTCGAGTCTGCCCATGCGTGTTGCCATTACTGACAACGTGACTCTACCACACGCACTTTAGACGCCTCTTACGACACAAGCTGGGATCACACGGCACAGTAGCAGGTATAAACAAAATACAGTTCACTCACTCACTCACTCAGCTTCACACTGTGTTCCCGCACATGGCAGGGTAGGCAGAGGAACCTTGGGAACCTAGTGTTAAGACACTCTATTCCACTTCCGTCTTCCTCCATTTTTCGTTGAACTTGAGGCATTGCGTTTTGACTGTACCAGAGCGAATAAATGAAAACATTAAATATTTGAAATTGAAAATATTAAATGTTTCATTTCCTCGAGGGGGGTCATACCCAGAACCTTTAGGTTACAGTAACACGCTTGAACCGCTGCACCACGACAGGCCTCGAAAATACAGTTGGAGCTAATAATTTAAGAAAATTGAATGAAGTTACAGATTTCTTGTCTACATTTCTTGTCTTTAAACACTATTTAATTAAGATACATCGAAACGCTGGGCTAAAAACAATAGAAGGACTATTATTTAGGATATTTTCAATCTTATATTAGAGTTCACGAATCCAAAACTATCTTTTTTACACTCTTCGACGATATATTGTGATTTGTAAAATATTAAATAATAAATAATAATTTCCGTTTAAGCGGAATGTACGTATTTATATACACGACGCGCGACTCTGACGCTCAACACGAAATATCTCAAAAATTAACCAGAAAGTGGAGAACAGAGTGTTTTAATACTAGACTCTTCCAACCTATCCTGCTATATGCAGCGAGAAAACGATGTTAATGTTATAAAGTTATCATTTGGGTACAGTAAATTAATGTACATATGTGAGCGAATACAGAATTTGTCTATCTTACATATATATATTTGCCGTACTTACTCTAATATAACTTGAAATTAATCAATTTGCTTAACTACCGTTTAGCAATGATTGCAGATAAGGCTCGTTTTGGAGATCATTGAATTTGATTTATTAATGCGATACGACAGTATCACGTTACGTATCTTAGGTTGATTAATAAGCTCTCTAGTATTGATTTGTTGTCTTAGTTTCATGAAGAGATTTGGTTAAAAGATATACAAAATTGGTTGTTTGCTTTTAAATGCTACGTTTAGATTTATGGAGCAAGAATGAGCGATGACAGTGGTGGAAGGTGCAAGTGGAGACCCTGGTTGACCTTTAAGAATTCAATATCGATAATAATGGATGGTCACATGATGATCTAGAGGCCCACTAGATGGCACGGTAAAAGAAATTGATAGCACTATTGTACACAAACTCTGTCTAAAACCAGCTCGATAAATAGGAGCTATAGTAAGATCAGACGAGAAGCTCAACAGCTGCTCTTTAAGAAGTCATCGATGACTCGAATTACTTATACAATGTCCTAAAATATTTTATAAGGAACAAAAATAGAAGAAAGGCCTGAGGCCTGTCGTGGCGCAGCGGCACAAGCGTGTGACTGTAACCGACAGGTTCTGGGTTCGATCCCCAATCGAGGAAATGAAAAATTTAATATTTTCATTTTAAAGTATTTCATGTTTCATTTCTTCGCTCTGGTAATAAGGCAAAGCGCGGCGTTGAGTTCCGCCACTCAACACGCAATGCCTCAAAATTCGGCGGAAAGTGGGGAACGGAAGTGGAACGGAGTGTCTTAACACTAGGTTCCCGGGTCCCTCTGCCTACCCTGCCTCGTGCGGGATACAGAGTGAAGCTAAAAAAAAAAAGAAGAATAGAAGAAAGATATGGATGAAATATGGATGAATAATAATAATAAAAATAGAAGAAAGATATGGATGAAGAAATTAAAAAAAAATAAGCCAACTTCCATTGCTTCGCGATTAGATTCAGCGTTGCATGTGTAAAAAGCGGGGGAAACTGTGATACAGAAAAACAGCAAAAAACGTCTTAAAATTAACAAAAATATTGAATTTTCTAAATAAAATGTGAAGCCTTCGTGGCAGCGTAGTGAATCGTTTTGGGTTCAATCTCGAAATCTAGGTGGAAACTATATTTATTCAACCTATCTTGATTTGCTGGTACGTTTGCTAAATTCGATGAGACAGAACGGTGTTAATTTCCACAATCTCACGTCGTTTAGTAGGCTTAAAACAGAGAGTTAAGTAACTTTAATATTAAATTCTCTTTCTGCTCGTAATAATATAAACAAATAACAAAATGTATATACATTCTATTCAATGTTACGACACATTTGAGGCATTCACAAGGTATAAACTAGGTGAGATGGCCGTTGCATATTTCAACAGCCATTAACTTGCCCCTACTTGCCACAGATCAGGATTTATTAAAACTTACAAATGGTACCGGCTTTTCCTTTATTGTTAATATAAAGTTTTTGAAGTGAAAACTTCTTTAGGCGCGTTGAGCGTTTTGGTAGAGGGTAAAATCCTCGGTTCGCGTTACCGACATGCTAATGATAATAGCTATGGAGAGCCAGACTAGCGCACGCGCAGTAGCCTGTGTACACGTATACACTAATACGTCGACTATTTCTGACTGTATTATGTGCGCGTTGGACGATTTTTGGATAAGTATAATTTTGTGAGTCACGTCACCAATACGTTATAGCAGCAGTACCTATTGTATCTTTTTTAGAATACAATGAAATGATTGAACGAACAGATAATCTAAGTATTGTCGAAATCAATGATGACAATGATAATAATGAAATGAAATAATGAAAATAATGTTCAAACTTGAATTCATTGAAATTCGTGTAAATATAAATACTATGTATAATTAAGATAATTGTATATTAATTATTTTTTCAACCACTTTGTATTTATATTTTGTTCATGATTTGTTTAACCCATCATATGTAACTAATAAATAAAACATAAAAAAAGTCATATAATATTTGCATATAGTTCTAATTACTCTCAACTTAATAGTTCCGTTTTCACTTCTATTGGCAGTCCCACGACTGCTATTAGTTTTTATTTTTGTTAATTAAATGATGCTAGTTGAAGAAGAAATGGGGAACTCTTATAGGTTTCCTTTTTCAGCTTCAGCTTCATGCTGTATCCCGTACGTGTAGAGAATGCAGAGAGATCTTGGATAAGAAATTTTGTTCCCATCAAGATACTTTCGTTCCCTATTTTCCACCAAATTCAGGAAACAATGGGTGTTAAGTGGCGGAATGGGATATTAAATATTTATCAATACAATTTCATTGTTTAATTTTCACATTTTCACCGAATTCAGGGTACAATGCGTGTTAAAGCGAAATGAAATAAGATTATTTTTTTATTTTCTCGAGTGTGAATCGAATCAACAACCCGTTGTATTTACACTGTCATAACACGTAAACCTCACGATACACATCTTTAATGTATCAAGAGTTCTCCATTTTTCAGTGATATTTGAAATATTGCGTATTTTGGTAAATATTTTGACATCTAATTTGCTTGAAAATAATTCGATCCTTTGAGATCTATTTTACAAAAAGAAAATAAGAAACCTAATACGATTAATATTTTTGTCTGTCTAGATATTAATACTATATATGGGGAATATCTTAGGACATGAGAATCTAGTGTTAAGATACATCTATTCCATTAAGACTTCCGTTTCCTTTTTGAGGTATTGGAACTCATTGCGACGCGCCTTACCTTGTACATGTTTTAACAATATTTAATTTCTTCAAGTGTTAACTATGTTAACTGTTTCAACCTTATGCTACGGCGCCTCAATAAGCTATAAAATAAATAAATAAATATATGTTATCTTTGTATACATAATAATTAAAAAAAAAAAAAAATCAACGTAACCAAATATGCAATATTGCGTAGTCGGCTTTGGCAAACTTTCAATTCTATGGACAACATTAGATGTTTATATCGGCACATCTGGTGACACATAAAAAGTTATATTCTTTACTTTTACAATACAAAAAAAAATCACTGGTTATAATTTTTTAATAGAAACCTAGTGTGTAACTCCAGGCCCGGATTTTTTTTACATTTCATTCCTCGTTTAATTTGTAAGACATTATGTATTAACTGACGGAAAACCACATTTTTTTTCCTAGGTACCAGAGAAACGGAAATAATTTATGTACTTCCTGGAGTGAGAACCGAGAGAGTTCTCTCTCTCAGACAATATATGTTTAAACAACATATTATATAGCGTGACGCTTAAAAAAACTGTAGGCAGAAAGTATTTTATCCTAAGTTAAGACACTGCATTCCGTTCTCTACTTTACATCCAGTAAGAGATATTGCTTTGCCTTATTATCAGAGCAAAGGGAAATTAATATATAAAAAAAATCATTTCTTCAAGTCGCAAGCTTTTGTTTCTGCTCCATGACAGGCCTCAACACGTTAAAAAAATTCAACACTTAAAATAAAAAACTTGGCCGTTTTGGCTTCACGAAGCTCGTTTTCTTTAAACTTTTATAAGGTGATACAATCTTTTTTGGTTTGACCATAATATAAGATTATTACCGTTACGTTATTTGAAAACATAACAGCATCAGAATGCTACTGAACTACACAATAAACATTACACAAACGAAAGCAATAATCGTTCTGAGGCTCTTGTGAAGCATTTTATTTACGGAACGTGAGGCTAATTCCGAAAATATGTATCTAAATAGCTAATATTTTATTTGAGTTTCATATACATAATATAACTTTTGTTTTTGTGATTGACAGAAACAAAATTTCATTTACTTTTGATTGATGTAGGTACTGTCACTACAATGTGGTAAAATTTCTGGGATATGAACCTCGTTCAAGCATTAAAGAAACCAGAACGTTTGATCAGAAGAATTTTTCATAATTAAAACAATTTTTTTTTCAGCTTTATCTTGCACACGGCAGGGTAGGCAGAGGAAAATTGGAAACCTAGTGTTAAGAGACACCGTTCCCCACTTTCCACTGAATTTGAGGCATTGCGTGTGGCGGAATTTAACGCCGCGCTTACGTGCTTGCTGCTTGCCTTGTTATGAGAGAGAAGAAATGAAAACTAAATTAAATATTATATTTCTTAAATGGGGATCGAACCCACAACCTGTCGTTTAAAGCCACGCTGCGCCACGACAGGCCCAATGCCGCACGCCTGAATAAGTAATTTTAATAATTACACATATATACAAATTATATATAAATATTCATATTATTGTCTAATATAACCACCGCTATTGTATTATAAACGTTATTCATTACAATTTCAAGCATATACTATTCAACTGATTATTATGAAATTTTGTACACATCATTTCTAGGTTTCTAAAAAATAAAATTAATGAAAATGCGAGGGAAGTCGTGATGAAAACTTAGTATTAGTTCAACTACAAACAGATTTGGATCAATTATTTTTATATTACTTACCTCTTCCTAAAACCTCCTTTGATATAATTAAAATTAAAATATATCAATATAGTGTTTGTCAGTTTAAAATACACAAACAAAATTTTAATTATTGCCAAAAAACAATTACTAATATTAATATCTGAAATGGATGAAAATAGCGAGGAGGAGATATACATGGCTGGAGAAGAAAATTCATTTAAAAGTGACACAAATTTGATGATCACCGATGATGAAGAAGGCTATAGTGATTATGGCGAGGCTTTTGTGGGACAACGTTTGTTACTAGACTTCAAATATGACGAAAGTATAATAAATAAAATAATAAATAAAATAAGGAACAGAGATTAATCTGTAATTGGAGTTGCAATTCCAATAACTTTCACCTATTACTATTATTGGAAAAATGCGTCAAAAGCCCAATCTTTTATACTCTTGACTTATCGTTTTTACCACTAGTTCCGTGGTCTCGCTTGGCCCACGCGGCTCCGGTGGAACGTGACAATGACTCAGGATTCTTTGCGCGTGCTACCGACATTTATCGACTCATAACAATTTATCACTTTAAAAGTATTAGCAAAAATGAGTATATTTTTAAATTTAATTAAGTATTTTTTCCATAAAGATTTTGATGATGAAGAAGTCCAAGCTAAGTGCTGTGAATTTTGGGACTTTGTTTACAGTCAACCGGAATTATTATTACATCCGGTAAGTTCAGTTAATCTGTTTCTTTATTGCAATTATAATTTCTTACTTCTAGTGATTATACAAAGTACCGTTCATATCTCTAATTTGCTTTAATATTTTATGTACTCCAAGGGACATTTGATTTTGCCCCTTCGTTACAAGAGCGAAGAAATGAAAATATTTAATAATTAATTTTCTCGAATAAGGACTAAACCCACATCTTGTCGCGTTAACAGTCACACGCATGAGCCCCTACGACAGGCTTCAACTAAAAATATTAATCGCACCTTTAAAATCAGGTTTTTTTTTAAATCAGTTTGGTATTTCCTTTAAATCTTGATAGACGGACAGACAGATGAAAACTTTAAAAAATAAGACAATGTTTGAGTGGTAATATGGTTATTATTTAATTAAGTTATTGGTTAATTTATTATGATTATCAGAATATCAGTTCTTTTTCTAACGACTGTTACATGGAAAGTGCTAACCGTTCAATTTCAAACAAATCAACTATCAAGGAGAAGACGGCAGTTTCTATGCTGGATTTAATAGAAAAAAAAGGTAAAGTAGGTAGAGCTACATAAAGAAAAATACTTGCGTTACATAAAGAAAATAATATAATAACTGTTGTTGAACTTAAGTTGAAATTTAGAAACTAACTATAAACTTAAGAGAATTAATATAGTCATATCGCCGCTCTGGTGAATGATGTGCGGCGTTAAGTTCCGCTAAGCTTAGTTAAGTAGATTATTTTAAATTTATTTCAGTTTTCACTGTCCACTGCTCAACGCAGATCTTCAACATGAAGTCAGATCCAAAGTGAAACAAATAATTGAAGATAGTCAAAGATGTTTTTATTTTTTATTTTTAACCTTTTTTTATATATCATTATTACAGAACTATTTGATTTCTTGTGATCTTATGAGATTTTAACTAATGACTTAAATTTCTGTACATCATTTAACATTCATGAGACTAATGTGGCGTGGTGGTTGGATTATCACTTGTTGTGTCTGGTGGTGGCCCTCGGTCTAGTTATAGCTGTACTGTTTTCCATGAAGTGGAGTGTCTTAACTCTTGGTTCCCTCTGCCTACCATGCCCAATACTAAGCTTAAATAAAAATAAAAAAAAACATTACTTATTTATCTTCTTTTTTTTATTAGTATTTTATGCTATTTCTATTTTTAGGTATTATAAATTGTGCGTTTGAATCGAAGCTACCCACGGAGTCTTGCAAAGCAGAGTCGAATGAATACATCAATAAAACATCTGTTACCGATGCAACTAAAAGTAACAATCGTTCACTATATTTTATATTGATAGGATAACATTTCAGAAGAACTATACTTTATTTAATCTTTGCTTAGACATATTGTTTTAATATTAATATTTAAGCCGGAATTCAGTGTCAATTGCCCTTTTAGCTTCACGTTATATCCTGTAAACTTAGTGCTAAGGCACTCTGTTTTCTACTTCCTATCTTATTTACTAGTTTACTATTTAAATAGTGGAACTACGTATTCCTCGTCGATTAGGGATCGATGGTTATCAAGCTCACAATAATCGCTATCGTCTTCTCTATCTCTATTATGTCTTTCTGTAGTACGTGAAACTCTAAAGGATTGTTTTTATTATGATTTTTGTCACATTAACTTTTCTTTTATATTGAATTCTAGATCGCTTCAAGATTTCTGATGGAAATAAAAAAAAACAGAATAAGTCTAAACACCCACGACCGCTGAACTCAACTTGCCAAAAGTTACATAAATGGGACTTGGAACATCCTAAGTAAGATTTAACAAGATTTATCAACATTATTATATTATATGCCTTGCGTGACGCGGAGGCACAAGCGTGTGACTGTGAATACGACAGGTTATCATATCGATTCCCACTCGAGATGATGGAATATTTAATATTTACAAATTAAATATTTTATGTTTTTATTTCTTCGCTTTGGTAACAAGGCAAAGCGTGTCGTCAAATTCTGTCAACACGCCATGCCTCAAATTCGACGAAAAGTTGGGAACGGAACGGAGTGACCCTAAGTACCCTCTGCCTACCCTGCCATTAACGGGATCTAGCGTAAAGCAAAAAAAAAGTACTCCATAAAATAATCTTATGTTTTTGCAATTATTATGCATTTTAAATAAAACAAATTTAACTTCGTTAGTCTCGTATATCAAATTAGATACTTTTGGAATCCCAAAGTTTCGAACACTTTGCTGTAGTGGTCACAAGTTGACTGACTGGCAGATTGTCAGTTCAAAAACTTTTACATCAAACTACCGCCAACGAATTCTTAATTGCCTCTGCCCTGAATTCTTGCAGAATTAACTTAATGTGTCTAATCCACTGGTGTGGTGGTTTAATTTTTTTATGAGTGAGTCCCAGGTGGTATCATCTTCTCTATTGAAATGTATAATAAGTCTTTGTATTTCAATAGCGGATTATTCTAGGGATATATATTTTCTCCCTAGCGAGGATGTGGGGCTTATCAAACCTGTTGTAGTGGTTAAATGTATTGCTGCTAACTTTGATGCATGTTTATTCTTGATATTGGAGATGTCACTCTTACACTGATGCTTCTTTTTGTTTGACCAATACATGATAAGTCACACATGAACAATAATCTTTGCTGCGAATTGCAAAGAAATATTACTTTTCACATTTGGTAAAAGTGCCGGCCTGTATACTGTGGATGGCTTGTTGGTTTTCTTACAATTGTGGCGGGTAACTGGCAGCTGGTACTAATGAACAGCAGGCTTCACCTATAGGATCTCGTCCCCTAGGTGTTTAGCGTCGCAGAGGTGGTGAGCTCTTGGAAAGATTAAAGTACGAGTCTAAAACAAAGAACATGGGTTTCCTATATACTGCATATGGTAGGCCACAGCCTATTGTGCCATTAGGATTATTTATTATTGAAACATTAAAGAAAGCTAAACAATTATTTGCTTGTAAATCTTTTGTGAATTGAATATTAGTGGTGGTGAAATTATATAAATATCATCCGTAGGTGAAATTGTTAAAGTGTCATCTGCGGTAGACGATGGAGAGCTAAGTGCCGTTTTCGGAAAGTCATATGCTATTATCAGGGACACAGGAGAGTTCATAACAACACCATGTTTGTAATGCCACATAACAATTCCACATTTGTAAATAGAATTCTTGATTGAACACTAGATATCCAGATGTAAGGCAGTATTCTATAAAAGTTTAAAATATTCTATAGGCATGTTGTTCTCCTCTTGCTTCCGTTTAACAATCCTGATACAGTCTTTAATAGGTGTACTGGTATACAATGACATCAAAACTGACCATGATTTCATTTATCGTAAGCTAAGTTAAGGTCAAAGTCCGCTAACAAAATGGTAAAAATCCCTGACGTTAGATGTTTTATGACCATGCAGTGCAGAGAGTAATTTGGTAACATAGTGAGCCAGTTCGTATGTCGTTGTATTGATGGTTAGCCATCAATACAACGACATACGAACTGGCGACATACGTATTGTACGACATATACGAACGAACGACATACGTATTGAACGAAGAGAAATATCTTTTTTTTTGTATTATTAGCAACTCATACAACTTAGGAGGTCACGAGCGATTTGATGTCATGTACAATGTTATGGGTAAATTGCTTATCATCGTTGCTTGTTAGGTACCTGTAGTAGTCCTAGGAGTAAGGTATAATTATGAACCCAATATTTGATTAACGTCCACTAAGCTATATCATATAATGTTTTATTTAGCTTTTCTGTACTTCGGTCCTGCTATGTAAACAGGGTATGTACAGGTATCATCGAAGCCTTGTGTAACAATACTTGACGACTGCGTGTTACCAGAGCGAGAGAATAACAATATTTTTTTTTTCATCGATCGGAAGTCAAACCCACGACCTTTCGCAGTTGCACAGTGTTGTTTAGAGCTCGCAGCAGAACTTTAGTAGCAGGGTAAGCGAAGGCAACACAGTATCAACCCACGCTATTCTATATCCAACCCGGATTGAGACATTTCGTGCAAGCTTATTTGTGGCGTATAATATTAAAGTTATATATTGTATTATATAACTAATTAGATAAAATTTTCTAATTCTTAGGTCCATGGATCCTCCTGGACCCGTACCAACGATAAGTGAAGATTACAACATAATGTAATAATATACAAATAATGACGATGAACTCTGCAGCTATCACTAGAGTACATTAAATTTCTATAAAATATTGTCTTTTTATTCAAAACTAACTGATATAAAAACAACCACATCATTAAAAACTAAGACGATACAAAAAGGCCTGTCGTGGCGCAGCGGCACAAGAGTGTGACTGTAGCCGACAGGTTCTGGGTTCGATCCCCAGTCGAGGTAATGAAATATTTAATATTTTCAATTTAAAGATTTAATGTTTCATTTTCTTCGCTCTGGTAATAAGGCAAAGCGCGGCGTTGAGTTCCGCCACTCAACACGCAATGCCTCAAATTCGGCGGAAAGTGGGGAACGGAAGCGGAACGTAGTGTCATAACACTGGGTTTCACTTCCGTTCCCTCTGTCTACCCTGCCTAGTGTGGGATGCAGCGTGAAGCTAAAAAAAAACCGATAGAAAAAGTAAAAAAAAAAACCGTAAGAAAAAGTATAATTGAACCTTTTTTTTATCATTTTTATCCTGCACATAGTTGTCAATTTTTATATGGAATCTGGGTTTTCCAAGAATTTGTACCACACATAAAACACAGAACGTCTAGAGAACTTTTATAAATTTAAAAAGACGTGTCTTTTTAAAAAAAGTGTCAGACTGGAAATATATAACAAGAGGTAGAATGATGTCAAAATGATCTAAATTGGCAATGCAAGACTGTTTGCTATATTACATTTTTCCAATAAAACAAATTTCAGCGACAAAAAAAAATAACAACGTCACGTTAAAAAAAATAAACGTCATTCTAAATTGACATTGATTGAAGCCAAATTTGGTGTGAATTGTTTTAAAATGTTGAAATTATCCAAGTTTAAACAGAAATCAAATGGTAAATGCAAGTAAGTATTTTAATGTATTTTTTTACCTTCTCATACATATGACATCATATTTTGTTTTATTGTTGAATCATAACGCCATAACAAAATATTAGCAAACATTTTTATTTAATTTAATCGAACCCACAACTATTCACGTCTTTAGTTGTTTTGCGCCCCAGTGCCACGATAGGCCTCAAGAAAATCGTAATAATACAAAATGGTACACATGTGTTCATTAATCTAGTCAAGTAGCGTGTGTACTAAGGTTTTGTTCATTTAATTAACGTTAATTATTAGAGTACTAAAGCAGTCAGAAGGAGACATCAGCTGGCCTTCCAGAACAAAGTCATATCGATTACATTGGAGGGGGTCACGTAAAAATCATTAAGACGGCGATGATGCTAATGGACAGAAGGGTTACGCAGAGATCGTAGTGTTTGGCGTTCCGTTGTTTCATGATAGTCAGGAATGAAGCGTTAATCTAAAATAACAATATTGATGCTTTCCTAACGTCATCAGGAAGTGTCTTACAACAAATTTCATTATGAGAATTCACTCGGAGAAATCATTATACAAAATAAATAAATTAATACTCGACGCAAAAAGATAATCATTCAAGTTTGATCTGTCTGTCTGCGTGATTGTCTGTAGCACCGTACCTGCTAAAGTAACGAAATGATTTAAATGTGGATTTTATATATATATATATATATATATATATATATATATATATATATATATATATATATATATATATATATATATATATATATATATATATATATATATATATATATATATATATATATATATATATATATTGTCGCTATAGTTGCAAACTCAGTCGCTGTGCCCGTACATGTGACGTAAATAGTGAAAAGAAGAGGATCACGCCAGACTTGCGTTTGGTAAGAGATATCTTTAACCTTTTTGCACATGACAAGGTAGGCAGAGAAACCACAGAAACCAGTATTCAGATACTTCGCTTCCCACTTTCTGTCTGTGTGTTAAATGGTGGAACTCAAAGCCGCATTTTATTTTGGACCGAAGAAAATGATAGTATTCAATATTTAATTTCTTTAGTGGGGATCTATCGTACAACCTGTCTCTTTATGAATTTGGAATTAAGAATTTGAAGTTAGAAGACATACTCAGCTTCACGCTGTGTCCCGCACATGGCAGGGTAGGCAGAGGGAACCCGGGAACCTAGTGTAAAAACACTCCGTTCCACTTCCGTTCCCCACTTCCCACAAGACGTTATCATTTATAATGATTGTCTTCTAACCTGTATCTATCTATACTAGTTCTACTTGGTAGTAATGAGTTCAAATTCTTAAAAATATACTTTAATAATACAAGTCTTATTAGATACTTGGTAATAATATATCCAGTAAAGCACATGAGAAAAGTGGTAGACTACCTTCGAATCGTATGGGACCTAATTAGGACCCTATCTGTGAATATTTTAGCTTTGAATAGAGACGTCTCCTCGTAATGCATTCACTATCACAATTATCATAAGGAAAGTTCTGTGGAACTCTTGGACCTGCCATCGAATTTTTCTAACCGCACAGTATATCACAAACTGAAGTATCATCTTCATCACCGCGACACGTGACGCTCAACTTCTGTGAGATTTTGTATCAACTTCTTCTGCCTGCTGCAGTATTTCCAGATCGATACGGTATACGATAGGTGGCCCGTACGCTTATTTGCCTTGGCTATCTATAGTAAACTAAACTAGTTATAGTATAGTAAACTAAAGTTGTATTTTATAGAAAATATCCAGCAAAAATGCATGTTCACCTCTTCCAAAATCAAAGGAAATGATAAACCAGGGAAAAAGAATCTTATCTCTGAATTCTCACTCAGGAGGCATTAAGGATACTACATATTTGAAATATGCAGATCTGGCTAAGAGACTTGGTAAGGTTATTTCGTCGTATTTTCGTGATCTGGTTAAAAATATGAATAAAAAACTAATCTTATTTAGTTGAGGCTGGTCGTGGCGCTGGGAAAGACTAAAAATACAACTAGTTTTAGTTTTGATTTTCATTTTCTACTCAATTTACAATACTTTAATTCGGCGTAAAGTGGGTGGGAAGAGTCTCAATAAGATAGGCGTGTCTTAAAACTAGGTTCCCAAGTTCCCTCTGCCTACCCTGCCATGCGCGATATAGCGTGAAGCTGAAAAAATAGATATCCCTCCTATACCCAGTTAAGTCAAAATACTTTTGAGAGGAGAACTCTCATGATGATATAAATCTGCAGGTGCCTGGGATGCTGTGAAAGCAAAGTGTGCTTCTTGCGACTGCGGCACTTGCTGCCCTTGTCAGACACAAGAGTATATATTGAACTGTGAGTTGTTTAATAAAATCAAAAAAGACATGAGAGCTTTCGACGCGAGCGTCAAAGAGAGTTGCAAAATTATGAAGATAATGTACGATATTGAATGAATATAGTGTATTATATCTATAGCATTAATAACAATAAATGAACGTTTATTTACAAATATGCTTTTGTTAGATTTTACACGCAAATTTTGACACTTCTTTGGTAGTTTGTAAGCATTTCTAGAAGAAAATAGGATACGCAAATGTATTATTAACGTATTTGATAGGTATGTTGCGGAAGAGACCGTAAATCCCTGTATTTGTGGAATCGAATTCTATTTGAGGGAATTATTTAGTGTTTCCATTTCTTTGCTCTGGTAACAAAACTTAGTGTGGCGTTGTGATCAGTCACTCAACACGATATATCTAGAAATTTCAGAGGTGCATAACGAACGGGCTGTCGTAATTCTACAAGGGTTTATGTGGTTTTATTAACTTTTTCCAGCTTCGCTTTTTCCAGCTTTACTTTTGTTTTCCGGCTTCACTTTTTTTTGAAATTCAAATTTAAAATATTTTTGATTCAAATAGACTTTTACAAGTACTTTTGAATCGTCAAACGAACATAAAATGACCACCGGCTCGGAATGCGGTTCTGCTGAGAAGAGCCGGCAAGAAACTCAACAGTTGCTCTTCATTGCTTAATACAATGGTGACTATTATGCATGAAATTCAAGTGATCTTAATTTAATACATTTTTATCGTTCAAATATTCTTGGACAGTGCAGTAAGCTTTCCTAGCTATCAATGTTTTACTTACTTACTTATCTTCACGCTATATCCCTAGCGGGGTAGGCAGAGTGAATGGAGCGCCAAACGCTACGGTCTCGGCATACCTCTTTCGCCTCGTCCACTGTCGTTAGCCTCTTCCTACAGGCCCTCCGGGGGGTCATCATGCTTTTTACGTGACCTTCCTCCAGTATCGTCGATACTGTGTTTTGGAAGGTCAACCGAGGTCTCCCCCTCCCTCTCTTACCACTCACTTTTCCCTCATAAATCTTTCTTACCATTCTTTCTGCACTCATTTGCTCGACGTGCCCAAACCACCTGACCACGTTCTTCTTCATTCTCCCGCCGTCTCAACAATGCAGCAAAAGCCCCGTTAGCTCTATTACCGGCAGCAATACGCCTTTCCATATCCATTTCGTATCTTCCGTCTCTGCTAAACATACTTCCCAGATATACTACCTCATTCACTTGTTCTAATATAGTATAATTTACACTGATCTTGCATTCTGTCCTTACTTAATTTCTTTCAAATATTTTGTGTTAACATTTACTTTAAATCATTGTTTTAACATTTATTTTAAATTTCTCCAGTGGCAAATTCAAAATATATTGCGTTATACTATTATATATACGTATACTCAGACCCCATAAATGATTTACTTACTTTTTGGAGGCGATAACTAGGCGTTAAAATCGCGACCAGCTTCGGAAAATTATAATTGAGTTTTTTTAAAGGTTGTGAAATTTGTTATCTTCTTAATTTAAAATAATTACCTATAAAGCGTTTATAACCAATAGAATTAAACCTAATAACAAATTAGTTAATTTCAAGTTTAAAATTAATATTTCTCATTACTGAAGTAGAGGCGTGTCGTGGCGCAGCGGCGCAAGCGTGTGACTGTAAACGGTAGGTTGTGGGTTCGATATCAGCTGAGTGGCGGAACGCAACGCCGCGCTTTGCCCTGTTACCAGTGCGAAGAAATGAAAAAAAAAAGTATTTAAACTGAAAAGCCCACAATGCCACGCCACGACAGGCCTCTGTCTCATTTTATAACACTATCCCTTTTTGTTCCGGTATGTAAAAAGGGCTGCGCATCATTATGATTCATATGAAAAGATGTTTTTGTCAATAAGCAAAAAGCGCGGCGTTGATCGCCGCGACTCTACACTGTTCAATCCAGACGGTAACCGGACAGCGGACTGTTTTTAAACTAAATTTAGAAGCTCAGCGGCATGATTATACGACCTGAATTACTTTAATAAAATCCATCGGGAGTTTGCTGACAACAAAATTGGTCCGAATTTTTAAACGTACAAAATGAGGAGGCTGTAAGCATAACAGCCATCATTGTAAGGTTGTTTTGACACTTTTACTCATTCGCTATAATAATATATTTAAAAAAAATCTGGACGATACAGGAAAGCAAAGTGTGTGGAATCCATGATGGATCCACTTGTCTAATAGACCTGGGAACACTGCCGCAGGTAGGCCTTTCCATAGCAATGTAGCGCATCGAAGGAAGCTCATAAGAAACCCGACTGTGATGAACGTCGTTGTGAAATTTCGCTATTGCATTTTTCGATTCCATTGTTAAATTATTATAGTTAAAACCAAATAAACGAAAATTAATCTTCATATTAAATCCACACAATTTATATATGTATGTGCCTGTCGTGGCGCAGCGGCACAAGCGCGTGACTGCAACAGACAGGTTCTGGGTTCGATCCTCACTCGGGGAAATGCAGTGTTAAATATTTTCAATTTAAATATTTTAATATATTCATTTATTCGCTCTGGCACAGGCAAAACGCGGCGTTGAGTTCCGCCCCTCAACACGCCATGCCTCAAATTCGGCGGAAAGTGGGGAATGGAAGTGGAACGGAGTGTCTTAACACTAGGTTCCCAAGTTACCTCTGCCTACCCAGCCATATGCGGGATACAGCGTGAAGCTGAGTTGAGCTAATATATGTATATATTTATATAACTTTTAATTTATTATTATTCTTTTTTCTTTTTTTCGTTGGAGGGTCGCCCTTATAGTAATGTGCATGAAAATGAACGTTTAAACTCAACGACGCTACAAAGCCTTTCATGCCCTCTGACAGAACGAATTAAGATTAAATCCCTTACAAAAGAACACAAAAGCTGCCAGGTTAATCTTATCTCATGTGTAATTTTAAATTACGTAGTACGTCATAATAAAATGATGTAGTAAGCGTATATAGAAAAGCGAATTTTTCATGCTTTCTAAGCTTTTCCTTATACTGATGATTGGAAGATTTATCTATGTGTGCTACCTATACTTACGTTATGTGGGTTGTCGTGGCATTGGAAAATATTTTACATTATCAAATAAAATATTTTATATTTTTAAATAAAATTTGTAATATTTTGAAAAAAATAATAATATTATATCCATATTTTCTAATGAAATATTTAATAGTTTTATTTATTCGCTCTGGTGACGAGGTAAAGTGTGGCGTTGAGTTCCGCCACTCAACACTCTGCGGAAAGTAGGGAACGGTACTTAACACTAGGTTCCCAATTTCCCTTTGCCTACATTGCCATGTGTGGGATATTAGAGGAGAGCGAAGAACTGGAAAAAAAGTTTTTCCAAAGTTAATACCACCATTAGTAATATTTAACAAAGTAGTGTACAATTGCACCTTATTTATCTATTAACTGCCAAAATGATTACAATCCGAATTTCATACAGCTATTATATACGTTCCGTTTCGTATATACTGTTATAGTGTCTATCAACAGAAAAAGTTCAAATTTCAGATTTTATAAAATAACGAAAGTCTTTCTACCACAGCCTCCTTGTCTATACAATAGTTAGTATTTTTTGGGGTGATAAAAATCAAAAAATATATGACAAAGGATAACATAACGTAGAAGTACCGTGAATCATAAAAGATAATGTGACCAAACCTTTTTCTCGACCAAGGCTGGGTTGATAATGTTTTCCGTTCTTATCTTGTGTGTATGTGCAATATTCTTAATTGCCTCCTATCTGCAGAACTGCTAAGTGCATTTACATAACTGGGATATCGTTAGATTTATACTTTCCGCCAATTTTACGCATTGAGAGTTGAGTAGTGGAACTTAACGCCGCGCTCTGTCTCATTAGGGGTCGTTCATTAATCGCGTGTGGTTTGAAAGGGGGGAGCCGTTAATGATACAAAAAACATGACGTGATTAATGGCCCCATACCACAGTAAGGAGATGAAACTTAAAAGGTAAAAACTATAGGTTTTATATATATCAAGTATAAATAAATATTTGAAACTCAGTTCCTTTTTAAAATTCTTGCATATAATTTGATAGAATGAGACTGGGAGAAATATGATTGTATGTATTCACTTTCCACACGAATTCGAGACACAGGTAGGTAGAGGTAGTCTAGTATTAAAACATGAAAAAAATAAAATTTTTATATTTTCAATTTAAATATTAAATATCCTAATATATTCGCTCTGGTACAAGGCAAAACGCGGCGTTGAGTTCCGGCGTTCAACACGCAATGCCTCAAATTTTGCGGAAAGTGAAGAATGGAAGTGGAACGGAGTGTCTCAACACTAGGTTCCCAAGTTTCGTCTGCCTACCTTGTCTGAAGCCGAATGGTATTAAAAACACCTTTCTGCCAAATTTTGGCCAAAGATATTGCGTGTTGAGTGGCAAAACTCTACTTGACCTTTTGTCTATACTAAAGCTGATAAATGAAAATAATTAATATACCCAAACCTTTTCATTTAGTAAAAAAAGTATTATTGTTTATAATACTTTGTTATCAAGGCACAATTGGCAAATTTGACTTGCCTCTTGTCACCACCAGTTACCAAACTAAATATCATTCATATGAGTTGAGTACAACTAGGACGCAATATATAATACAGCCTCTACGTAACGTTCTCAATCATATAGTGGCACAGACGCACGTTTCTTCGCTCTATTAACGAGGTATAGCGCGGCGTTAAGTGCCGTCACCCAATATCTCAAATTTCATAAAAAGTTGGAAACAGAAGTAAAATTGGGACGAAGCGTCGAAGCGTTAAGATATTTGGAAGATGTACGTAAACCTAAATTGTTTATACCCCAGGTGAAAACTGAAGTTGACACCCATATATATCTTCCCCCTTTTTATGTCTGTGAAGTCGAGAATGAAGTATTATTTAAAATTTATAAAAAGTCAAAGTAAAAGTCTCCTATAATTCAATTTTCTATATACTTTATTTACTTCGTTCGCATAATGCATGTAAATGTATATGAGGTATATATGTATAACGACATTGCTCGAAGAATTGCTCAGCTGAAGTGGCAGTGGGCAGGACACATAGCAAGGAGAAGCGATAGCCGCTGGGGCGGAAAGGTTCTCGAATGGCGACCACGAACCGGACGACGCTCAGTAGGCCGGCCCCCTACCAGGTGGACCGACGATCTGGTCAAGATCGCCGGAAACCGCTGGATGCGGAAGGCGCAAGACCGATCGTCGTGGAAATCCTTGGGGGAGGCCTATGTCCAGCAGTGGGCGTCGCACGGCTGAAATGATGATGTATATGAGGACGTATATATATGTATATATACATTGTTAGTATATGTGTATGCCAACGTAGAGGTTGTAAGCAGGATAAATGTCCGGTGTTAAACTCTGCGATACAGTAAGCAAAATATGAAATCCTAAACTTCCAGTACTTCACTGTGTATAAAAAGACTAATAACTCCACCGTAACACCTAGTCCTGCACAGCTAGTGCTAGAAGCTAGTATTTGGACACTTCCTTCCTCACTTTTCATTGAGTTGTCAAGCAACGGAGCACAACGCCGCATTATGCTTATCAGGACGAACCTATAATATTCACGCTTTCATACTCAGCTTCACGCTGTATCCTGGGAACGTAGGAACCAAGTGTGAACCTAGTGTTAAGACACTTCGTTCTACTTCCATTGCCCACTTTCCGCCGAATTTGAGGCATTGCGTGTTGAGTGGCGGAATTCAACGCCGCGCTTTGCCTTATTACCAGAGCGAAGAAATGAAACATTAAATATTTAAATAGAAAATATTAAATATTTCATTTCCTCGACAGGGGATCGAACACAGAACCTGTCGGTTACAGTCACACTCTTGTGCCGCTGCGCCACGACAGGCCTCAACTTTTTTTAAACAAACAAAATTTAATTTCTGCTGCATCTGTAGTAGTTTGATAATAATTACTACAGTAATTGAATTGCAAACTGCCTCGTAACTTTCCACAATGCGGCCACACGCCTACCAAGTAATTGGTAAACATTATCTACGGTAACTTTGAAACTAGAATGGCGGCCAAATTAAATTTGTATTTCACGGAACATTCGGCTGGAAATGTGATACTAATGTTCTAAAAAGTATATGAAAAAATAACTTGCCTTTAGTTTATATATTATGCGGTGTTAACTTCCGCCATTCCGAACTGGGGCTCTTTTTTTTATTTAATTGATATGCGAGAAGATAACAAGAAATATAATTAATTAACAAAAAATACTTATTTAAAAAAAAATGTTTTTACTTATTTAGTGTTTTTGCCTAAGTAAGGATTAACACTTTAATTATAGTAAAATATATTATATTCATACTCATTTATCCGTCTGAGATAAGAACTGGGAAACTGGGAACCTGTTCAGATACTCCGTTTCCACTATCTATCGATGTCTGAAGCAAATCTGTGTTAAATGGCGTAACTAAACACCGTTCTTTGCCCTGTTACCGGAGCGCGCTTATCACAACGTATCGCACTTACAGTCGCACGTTTGCGCCGCTGCGTTACGACAGGCCTCATTTAATATTCTTACTCAAAATTCATCACGAAAATAAGTACATTAATCTGTTTGAATGGCCAAGAGAACACCTGCTACGTGCCGGCGTCTTGTATATCAAGGATAATGACAGGACTTACCTGGAACTTATCTGTTTTATAAACATTTTTTACTATTTTTAAATTGTTGATGTACTAAAGAGAAATATTTATTTAGAAATTTTAAAATTGTAAGAAATTTTAAAATTTTAAAATTGTAATTGTGTTTTTAAATTGTATGGAAAATTTAACATAGCGTGTTTTGAACCTGTGAATTTTGGACATATTTCACTCTTGGAATCCGTCTATTCGGTATCAAATCCAGTTTTTAAATGACACACTTATTTTTGCGATTGTTACACATTTTAAATGCCATTAGGATTATTTGTCTGAAAGTGTTTCATTTAAAATCCAGTTACGTTAATAAGTACGGTTGGCAGAGGGTATATGACCTATAGTTAAGACATTCGGTTCCTTGAACACAGTCCAGTTCACTCTTTTCTTCTTGAAGGATTGGAGCTGGAATTGTAGAATTGACCGTTCACCGTTCAAGTTTTTTGTTACAAATGATTTAAATTATGAAAAAAAACAAGTTACACCTGTAAACGTTCTGTTTTAGAAATTGAAATAAATATTAATAATAAATGAATATTAATCTATAGAATGATATGACACATACAAAACGAAGCTAAAATGTATGGGTATTTTGTAAAATAAAAAAAGATACAAAATTGTTACGGAACCCTCGATGGGCGACTACGACTCGCAATTGACCAATTGCTTATCTTACTTACTAGTTAGTTTTAAATTTTATTTTAGATATTAAATTTTAGATATTGCGGGTTGAGTGGCGGCCCCAACGCCCCTTACCACAAAAATATTTAATGTGTAAATATATATATATATATATATATATATATATATATATATATATATATATATATATATATATATATATATATATATATATATATATATATATATATATATATATATATATATATATATATATATATATATATATATATATATATATATATATATATATATATATATATATCGTTTGATTTGGATTGATTTGATTTTACCAGAATAAAAACGTACGAATATCGCAATAACTCACTCACTCAGCTTCGCGCTGTATCCTGCACATGGCTGGTTAGGCAGAGGGAACTTAGGAACCTAGTGTTAAGACACTCCGTTCCACTTCTGTTTTCCATTTTCCAGCAAATAAGAGGCATAGCGTGTTAAGTGGCAGAACGCCGTACTTTGCCTTATTACCAGAGCGAGGAAATGAGAATATTAAGTATTGGATTTGAAAATATAAAATATTTCATTTCCTGGGGATCGAACCCACAACCTAATGTTTACAGACACCATGCTTGTGCCGCTGCGCCACGACAGGCCTCAATATCGCAATAACAGTTAGACATAGTGATTATGTCACACAGGTTATTATTTGAAAAAATATTATATCTTAATTAGTCGAAACAAATGGAAAAGTCACATATAATTGTATTTAGCACGCTATTGTTTAAAATACAAATAAACATTAGTATTTCTTCTCTATTGCAATAATGGAGTGCGTTTTCTTAACATTATTTATTTTTATCTTCTCAAATATCGGTGAGTAAATGTGTAGATTGCGGCGTTGAGTTTCGCCAACGAACTTCTGGGCAAAAATAGAACACTTGTTGCTTCACAACTTTTCCTATCTTTCAATATTAGTTCCATAAAAGCCAGTTCAGGGTTCCGGGGAAAATAAAGATAGACAGACAAAAAAAATAGTTTTGTGTTTTGACATCAGAATGCTCATTTTTATTTTTAGATCACTCTTTTTCAGTTTTAGGGCAAAAATTCCGATGTGATTATAAATATAACCAGGAAGTTGATGGCTGGTTGAAGTATCACAATGTTCCTGCAACTTGGTATGATGCCCGATTACGATGTCACTTAGAAGGTAAAAAAGTACAATTAAATTTTATTTATTGTGACGGGACGCATTTCGATATTCTCTCCTAGGCTCCAAGATATAGTACGGCTTTTAGTTTCAAAATGCAACCTCTGGCTATGTTTTTATATGTTTGACTGAGGGTGAAACAAAAATAAAAATTAAGAAAACTAAGGAATCTTGTCAAAATTGCTTGAATTTCTATAAGCAAAATCATAACACGACTTTGTTTTTAATTTTTTAGCTTTACGCTATTTCTCGCCTAGAAAGGTAGGCAGAGGGAACCAAGAAGCCTGGGACCGCAATGTTAAGTCACTAAGATCCGTTCTTATAAATTAACTTCCGTACCCTACTTTCCGCCGGACTGAGACATTTGTATGCTTAGTGTCAGCCAGACACTGTAAGTGCGTCACTATAATCAAAGAACATACATACATTTCAACTATTAATTTTAATTCTAGGTGCAAGTTTAGCTTCGCCATTAAACGACGATTTACACGTTGCTATAGAAAACATATCGTTTAACGAAAATAATACAAGAGATATATTTATAGGTGTCCACGCCACTTTTTCCAAAGGAGATTATTTTTCTATAGAAGGTAAGGCTATAATAGTTCAAATTCAAACCGATTCAAACCGTTTAAGTAAGATTAAAATATTTTTTCTCCTCCGACTTTGTTTACAGAGGAAAAAAAGATTAAAAAAAAACTTTGCTGAATAATTTCATTAACGACTAGGCTTTAAAAGCCGTTATGCGTAAAAGATATACGTAAAATAAATAACAAATTTATATATATATATATATATATATATATATATATATATATATATATATATATATATATATATATATATATATATATATATATATATATATATATATATATATATATATATATATATATATATATATATATATATATATATATATATATATATATATATATATATATATATATACATATATACATATATATATATATATATATATATATATATATATATATATATATATATATATATATATATATCCTGACACGTGTACAGCCGCACGCAGCCCTAGCGGGGTAGGCAGAGTGGACGGAATGTCAAACGCTACGGTCTTGGCATACCTCTTTCGCCTCGTCCACTGTCATCGACCTCTTCATACCCTCCGGGGGGTCCTCATACTTTTTACGTGAACATTCTCCAGTATCGTAGAAACAGTGTTTTCGAAGGTCAACAGAGGTCTCCCCCTCCCTCTCTTACCACTCACTTTTTTCCTTCATATTTTTTTCCATTCTTTCTTCACTCATTCGCTCGAAGTGCTCAAACCACCTGAGCACGTTCTTCATTCTCATTGTGACATCCACGCTAGTACCTACCATTCTGTGTATCTCTTCATTGGGTATGCGATCAGCTAAACTGACTCCGCATACCCGACGAAGAGATCGCATCTCTACAGTATTCAACTTTCTTAGTATTTAAGTATTCTTCTTCTGTAATATCCTCGTTTCGCTGCCGTATAACAGCGTCAGTATCAACATTGTGTACGGCTAAACACGCAGCTATGCTGACGTTTCGCTCTCGCACCAATGCAGCTAAGGCCCCGTTAAATCTGTTACCGGCAGCAATACGCCTTTCCCCATCCATTTCGTATGTTCCGTCTCTGCTAAACATACTTCTCAGAACAAGTGAATTATTAGAACAACAAATAATTTATTATAACAAGTGAATGAGGTATCTTTTCATACTTGCCAGATATACTCTGGCAAGTATGAAAAGATATGAAGGTGAAAATTATATATTTTTTAGTGTCACGTTATATATATGAGGTACATATAGCATTATACCAAAACGGCGTTCAATGTTAACATACTCCGTTCCCCAGACATTAGGTGTTGAGTCGCGTAACACAGTACTGCGTTTTGTCCTGTTTCTGAGCGAGGGTATAAAAATAGTTGACTTTCCTGATACGAAAAATACCCTTAAAAGCTGCATTTACAATCAACTACAATTGCAGCAGCCGTGCTGCATGACATTCTTACTTTTATATACAGGAGTGCCGCTATCACAAATTCCAATTAATTGGAAAACAGATGAGCCAAGTAATTATATGAACGAGGAAAGTTGCTTATACATGACCGCTCAAGGCAATGTTGGTGATGTGATATGTAATGAAACGAGACCGTATGTTTGTTACAAAAAAAATGAAGATGAAGAATTATTGGAGGAATGTGGAGCACTTGACAAAGGTAAAATATAGATAGATTTAAATAACCAACATGAACAATAAGTAAATGCTTTTATACAGTAGTTTACTTGCAAACAGAAGTAAATTAATTTGTCATTGTATTCATTTCTTCAAATTATTCCCTCAATAAACCTTTAGGGCCTAAGTCAAATATTGAAATATATCTGCATAATACCGGCTGCATTAACCTCGAAGTAGAATGCCATGAGGCATAATACTTTGGAAGTAGCTAAAGTAAACGTTTCCAACGTCAGTAAGTAATATGAAATCTTTTTACCTTAAAAACTGCGGAGCTCAGTCTATTTGCCAACACTGATGAAACTAAGATGGGGGATGGTACTAAAGAAAAACTAAGATGGGGGATGGAGTCCCCATTCAAATTCAAATTCATATATTTTTGTTCAAAATAAAAAGTTATAAGCTTAATTTATTGAATTTCAAACAATTTACCATTTCAAACAATTTACCACTAAAGCTACTGCCTGAGACCTTAATAAAGTCTTTTTTTTTAATCAAAAGTTTACGTTATATTATTTGAAGTGACAAAGATACATTTGATATAACCTGAAGCTAGCTTTTTATTATCATTATTATATTATAACATCGTTAATTTGGTAATAACCTTTAATACACAAACTATAATTTGAAGTGAATGTTGATATTGATGAATACGATAGAATAAACAGGATCCACGGCTTCACCATTCAAGAGTACATCAGCTATTTGCGTGATAAGTTTTCTGAAAATCACACACATAAACACAATTTTTTCTATTTAAATTAGTGAACCTGGATTTTTAATTATGCCTCAAACAATCATCAGTTGAAAAAGAGGAAATAAAAAAATCTTGCGATCATAATGAATACAAAATTAAACTTTTACTAATATTGTCGAAACATTCTTTCTTTCAGAATACGTATACTCCAACAGGACGGGTAGCTGTTACAAATTGCACACAGTGCCTCGTGTTTACTCCCGCGCAGTCATGGCGTGTTCTGCTGAAGGAGGGTATCTTTCCATCATCAATAGTAAAATAGAGGCTATGATCTTAAAATATCTATTCTCCATGAACCTTCCGTCTAAGATTATAAAACCGTATCCTGTAGACGAGGCATATTTAGGATTTAGTGATTGGAATGAACGTGGGGATTGGTTGACTTCTCATGGTAATTTTTTTTTAGCTTCACGCTGTATCCCGCACGAGGCAGGGTAGGCAGAGGGAACCTAATGTTAAGACACTCCGTATCACTTCCGTTCCCCACTTTCTGCTGAATTTGAGACATTGCGTGTTGAGTGGCCGAATTCAACGCCGCGCTTTGCCTTATTACCAGAGCTAAGAAATTGAAAATATTAAATATTTCATTTCCTCGACTGGGGATCGAACCCAGAACCTGTCGATTACAGTCACACTTTTGTGACGCTGCGCCACGACAGGCCTCGATTAATAAATATTGTATGTTTTTTTATTGTTTCATAAACTTATATTTATTTAATTTTTTGTAAATAATTGTAACTTATTCTTATTTAAATTTAGCTTCATGCTTAATTTGCCCACACTTGGAATGGTACGCAGAAGGAACTTGGTAACCTAGTGTTAAGACACTCGCTTACATTCCCTACTTACCGATAAATTTGAGACATTGTATTACTTAGTTATTAGAGAGAACAAAATGAAATATTTAATTTCTCGAATGGGAACCAAACCCACACTCGTCGCGATTAATGTCGCTCATGCGTGCTTATTCTCAGAAATATTTATTTTCAGAAATATTTTTTTTATTATTCCGTTCCGTAACCTTTAATAATACTTACTTTCAAAAGGCTGCTCCACAGAGTGAAATTTGTGGGCTGGTTTAAAATACTCCCTCATCACGGTGGGCTTGGCTACGTAGTCGTGTCTTTGCGTGGTGATGTTCTGCATAGGTCCTTGACCCCACATATCGTGATGACATGGTCGGATCGATTGTGTTACAAACACAGGATTTGGCAGGAAAGATAGCTACAACATACTTTTTGTTATATACATACGTTGTGGGTTCGATTCCCACTCGAGAGAGAAACAAATAAAATATTTAATTTCTCAAATGGGAACCAAACCCACACTCGTCGCGATTAATGTCGCTCACGCGTGCTTATTCTCAGAAATATTTATTTTAGGAGAGCCACTAGAAGCAGCTGGTTACGCGAACTGGTCAACCGGAGTTCTGGACAATGATAATAAATACTGTGGGGGAGTAGACCGTTCAGGGCTTCTCTTGCATTTGAACTGCGATACACCTCACACGTTTTTTTGTGAGAAGAATCCGATAAGTTTGACATCGTGTTATATGAACAAATAATAATTGATTAATTTCATATTTCTTTTAAAAAAAATGGTCAGTTATGTCTTAAATAAGTGAATATTGTAATTAAAAATATATGAGTACAAGCATTTACGTGTTTTATTTTTTTTAAGTGTATATTCTCCGTGATAAGCTTGTTTATTACAAGATATTTTGTGAATATGATATATATAAAAATATTTATATTAATAACTTAACACGGACTCAAATTCAAGACATTCAGTACAGCGTGGAGTTCCGCCGTTTTGAAGTGAGATCAATTACGTCAAAATAAAATCATTACATATGCGGGACAAATGATACGAGCAGAGACAGATAGAGATATACAGCAAAGATACCTTATAAATAATATTTTGTGTGGATATTTAAAAAATTGTTAAAATGTAAAAAAAATATTTCATATAACACCAGGGAAAACTATTTTTAAATTTTAAAAGTCTTAAAGTAAAAAAAGCTGGTGATCTAAAGGGATATCTGTTAAAATACTTAAGCTCTTTTATAAAACATACCTATTGCACCTTGCTATTGATTGAAATTTAGTAAACGTGTTGATAAAGATATTTATCCCGACCTCACGAACAACAGTAAAGTAGTACCGTTTGTTTGTCTGAGAATGGAGAAAATAGTGATTCTTGTAATTATAATATCAGTTCAGTAAAATGTTAAAAAATATATATTAATTTTTAATAAATCATTACTTTGTGAAATTGAATAGACATTCTTTTCTTAAATGAACAGTATGGTTTTACTACATGCAGATCTACAGCAGATGCTGGAAGGAGGCCCCTTAATTACATATATAATGCTTGGGAAAACTCTTAGAATGTGGTCGGAGTGTTTAGTGATTTATCTAAGGCTTTTGACTGCGTAGACCACGATACGTTATTAGTCATTATGGAGTAAAGTTAGCCATTATGGAATCAGAGGCAATGCTCGTGATTTTATTGCCGTACCTGAGTAATTGAATTTAGCACGTTAATTTAAATAATCTTTTAATCTTCTTCTGTCGCTTTCTGTGGATAGATATCCCAAAATGTGATGATGGACGATCGATTCTAGGGCTTCTTTTGATTTCAATTTGTATAAATGATCTCCGTTTTTACGTTGATAATTTAGGCGATATTATACTACTTAACGTGTCTAATTTTTAAATTTGTACTAATACGTCTCTAATTTTTCAATTTGACCGTAATAGACCGTAATAACAACATTATTATAAGCAAGGAGAATGGAACTGTATAAAATAAAATTTCAGTTGAAGAGATGAGAGTTGTTCTTAGTGAAAGAATATTTTTCTTTTTTAGCTTCACGCTGTATCCTGCAGAGGGAACTTCGAAACCTAGTGTTAAGACAATCCATTCCGTTCCCCATTTTTGCCGAATTTAAGACATTGCGTGTTGAGTGCCGGAACTCAATGCCGCGCTTTGTCTTTTTGTCAAAGCTAAGAAATAATAACATTAAATATTTTATTAAAAAATATTAAAGGGCGCTGGACATTATAATTATTCATATCGGAACGTAGTTTCTTGACACTAAGCACTGTCATGTGCGGGATACAGGGTGAAGCTGAAAAAAGAATCAAAAAAGAGAAGGAAGAAAAGAAAGAAGAAACAACAAGAAAAAATAAAAATAAAAAAACAAAAAATAGAAAAATAGAATACTGAATACTATTTTAATAGGCCAATAAAGTGAGAATTTTATCGTTCGTCAAAGAATTTTATCGTTACCTTTAAAAACCAGTAGAGATGTAAAACAGCCTAAAATAATTACATAGAAGAAATTTAAGTTACTAGTGAAACATCTAAAGTCTTTAATACAGCTGAAGAAATTGAAGGAATTTTAACAAATTTGAAAAATTGAGGTGATATCAAATAATATTTTTTTTTTTTTTCAGCTTCACGCTGTATCCCGCACTAGGCAGGGTAGGCAGAGGGAACGGAAGTGAAACCTAGTGTTAAGACACTCCGTTCCACTTCCGTTCCTCACTTTCCGCCGAATTTTGAGGCATTGCGTGTTGAGTGGCGGAACTCACCGCCGCGCTTTGCCTTATTACCAGAGCGAAGAAAATGAAACATTAAATATTCAAATTGAAAATATTAAATATTTCATTTCCTCGACTGGGGATCGAACCCAGAACCTGTCGGTTACAGTCACACTCTTGTGCCACTGCGCCACGACAGGCCTCAAATAAGTAATAACTTTCAATTGTTTACAAATAAAAATACGATCTAATCATAGTTCCTGTAAACTTAAAAATAAGAAATAGTAAATATATAAGGAATTATTCAGTGAAAAACAGGCTGAAAATGTGATTAAATACTATTAGTTAATTAAATATTAAAAACTAAATTTTTAACACATTTCTTTTACCTCGCAAATATCTAAATCCCATCTATGTTTTGTATTGCAGAGGCGTGTCGTGGCGCAGCGGCACAAAACGTGTGACTGTAACCGATGGGTTGTGGGTGCGATCCCCACTAGAGGAAATGAAATATTTAATATTTACAATTTAAATATTTAATGTTTCATTTATTCGCTCTGGTACAAGGCAAATTGCGGCGTTGAGGTCCGCCTTTCAACACGCTATAACTCAAAATTCGGCGGAAAGTGGGGAACGGAAGTGGAACGGAGTACGTAACACTAGGTTCCCAAGTTCCCTCTGCTTACCCTGCCATGTGCGGGATACATCGTGAGGCTGAGTATGTTTTATATTCATATCTAGTTACTATACCAATTATTGTTAAATACATCAGGGTGTCAGTTATTTGATTCAGACCTGTCGATGTGGATAATACGAAAGAATATGTCAATATCTGAGCTAACTGCACTATTCTAAATATCCAAAATATCTATTACCAAATAACTATTTGCTAATCTTTTATTATACAAACATAGGATTATTGTAATAACGAAAGAATAGTTAATGTAGACACATTAGCTATTTTTTCATTATTACAATATAATTCACCCATTGGTGATATCGTAAAATATTTGCTACAGCATTTTTTCAACAGGGTCGTCTATAAAATGTCAATAATTGGGCATTTAAACCCATTTATATGGCGTGGAAAGGATCGCAGGATGCTTTTGGCATATTCTGTGACTTGTCCAAGGTATTTAAATGCGGGCAGCATTCAACTTTAGTCATGAAGCTACACCATTATGGCATAAGAAGACGTGCACTCGATCTGCTGAACTCTTATTTAACTAGTAGTGTTCAGAAGGTTGACGTAAATGAAAAAAAAATCTCCTGTGTCATTAATCGATATGGGGATCCGACTATTCTAGAACCTTTTTTTCTTTATAATATACATAAATTACCATATTAAGTTAAGGAAGGGACCATGAAATAATACAGTTTGCTGATGTTACTTTGTTGATTTTTAAAATGACAAGGAGATAAAAGTGTATAACGATGTATAGAATATATAAATGTTAACTCTTTTAAATAGTACATTGGCTTTGTAACTAGTTGGGTATTGAATAGCAAAAAACGAAATGTATGATTATCAGAACACCCAACACGAACATGTTGAAATCCAATATATTCTTGAATGGTGATACCGTGGATCCTGTTGATTCTACGGTATTTCTCGGTATCAACGTTGACTCCAAATTACATTGGAGGCCTCATATCGACGGTTTGGCAAATTGACTGATTTTTGCGGCTTTCACAGTAAAAAATATCAAATTATTTACTGCCTTACTAAATTTACCTACTTTCATAGTGTTGTGTCCTACGGCATTTAACTTTATTAACAGCAACCGATATTACGAGTATATCAATCTTTGTCTTGTAGGAAGGAGGTATTTGCGAAATCTATTAATTAGACCCCACAGATTCTTTTAGGGAAAAAAAATATTAATTAATATAATGATCGTTGCATCTCAGTACATTTTTCAGGAAAATGTTATGCGTTAGAAAAATCGATGATGTACGAATACTAGATTGATGAATGCTAGACATAGGCTTAGCTTAAACTTAGTGCGCCTGCAACTCACAGTAATGTGACTTATCTATGATACAAGTATTTGAAATACAGATAAAAAATACAGAATATACATTTTCATCTTGTATCTAAAATACTCCATTGGAAAGGATTTTATGTTATGTATCTTAGTATTTTACAAATATTTTTCTAATAAAATACTTTTAATATTTATTAAATAAATGGCAGCTGATTCGAGTCAATTATATTATAACCAGTTTCTCATCAACCTGACCGACAGAAATATGTAAGCATGATTGACAAATATTTCTGAGTAAATTAGTAATACCTAAGTCTCAGTCGTAGCGAAGTGTTAATGGTAATACCGAGGAATACTGTAGAATCAATAGTATACACAGCTTCACCATTCAAACGTACATTGAATTTTATAATTTTCGTGTTGCGTGTTTTGTAAATGATTTTGACTCATTTCGTTTTTGGCTATACAATATTAAAATATTACCACTGAGCCAATGTACTATTTTAGAGAGTTTGTTTACTTTTCATTTAAAAAATCAACGAATATTGTCACTAAGAATAACTTTCACCTTTTCATCTGAAATTAGAAGTTTTGCAGTTTCATTCTCCTTGCTGACAGTGATGTTGTTATTATCGTCTTCACCTCTTTTAAAGTGATTCCAAATCTTTCATAAACAGTTTTAGGATGTTATGGGTTTCTTTTCTTGCTCACCAGTAATCAAATTTCGGAAAATGGGCTACAAAAGTGTATTAATAGGAACGGAATGACTTAAAACTAGGCCTCTAAGTTGCCTTTGCATACCAGAAGCTGAAAGAAAACGTAACAAAAGTGTGAAAGTAAATAAAAATAAGAACTGTACACCATATTGTGTGACATTTTTAACCTAGCTTAAATCACCTAATTTTAGATACGTTTTTACGTTCACATCTATAACTCGAAGGCATTTACAATGGCAGAGTACTCTAATCAGTATTTTTTTTTTTTTCAGTTTAAATATTTAATGTTTCATTTCTTCGCTCTGGTAATAAGGCAAAGCGCGGCGTTGAGTTCCGCCACTCAACACGCAATGCCTTAACTTCGGCGGAAAGTGGGGCACGAAAGTGAAACGGAGTGTCTTTACACTAGGTTCCCGGGTTCCCTCTGCCTACCCTGCCTCGTGCGGGATAAAGCGTGAAGCTAATCAGTAAATGAAGGCTAAAATGAAACCAGCAGTAAAATACATGCGAAGTTAATTAATATTAACTTTCTATAGAAAAACGAGAAATTAAATACAAAGCATGAGAAAAAAATCTTTCATATATCCAATTACGAGTATATTTAGAGCCAGTCAAAGGGATATATATATATATATATATATATATATATATATATATATATATATATATATATATATATATATATATATATATATATATATATATATATATATATATATATATATATATATATATATATATATATATATATATATATATATTTATTTATTTATTTATTTATTTATTTATTTATTTATTGGTTTATCACATGTGTACAGAACAGCATTGTAAAAAAGATCAATTAACACTAAGAAAGAATATAGAACTATACATATGTTGGTAGATAAACACCACATGCAAATATTGATGTGAGAAATACGTTAAAATGAATATTTACTTTTACAGGACCGTGACAAAAAAAAAAATACATATAAGACAGTACAGAGGAATAAATTGACAAAAATTAGGTACATAAAGTTTTTTGTTAACATGCTTTATGCGTGAGTTTATTCTTAATTTTTCTAAGTGATTCCCAAAAAATATCAATTTTCGCAGAGTATTCATTTGCTAAGCGGCATAAACGGGGGATAGGAGAGTTAGAAGCCGATACGGTTCTGCGAATCGGAGGCTGGAAGAGTGATACGGGCTTTCTCGGATACTTATAAGGAACTTTAAAATTGATTAACGATAAGAGGTTAGGACAGTTGAACTGATACTTTAATAATTTGTAAAGGAAAGACAAATCTAGCAGGTCCCTTCTATCGCTTAATGTTTGCATTTTAAAGTATTGCGTTCTATCTTTATAGGAAGGTATACTTTCAAAGATACCTTCAAATTTAGCTAAGTGCCATAGAAATCTTTTTTGAATTCGTTCGATACGCAAGGAACTTGAAGTATAGTGAGGTCTCCAAACAGTGCTGCAGTATTCAAGAATGCTGCGTACATGACTATTATAAAGCAATATCTTGGTTTTTGGCTGTGTGAACATTTTGCAGTTCCTCAGAATAAATCCAAGCATGCGCGTAGCTTTCTTAGTCACCTCGGATATATGGTGTTCAAATGTTAGTTTGGAATCGAAAACGACACCAAGATCTCTAATCGTGCCTACTTTGGCTATAGATACTCCGTTTATATAGCATTCACATTCAATGGTCTTAAGTTTCCTGGTGAAAGTAACATGGAAGCATTTTTAATGTTCAGTTGCATACTATGTTCTTTACTCCATTTTACAAGTTTATCTAAGTCTCTTTGTAATAAAGCCACGTCTTCGGAGGTATGCACGACTTTAAGAAATTTCAAATCATCAGCGAACATGAATGGTGTGCAGTGATCGAAAGTCGCTGGTAAATCATTTATAAATAGGTTAAATAAAAATGGCCCTAGGTGTGAGCCTTGCGGAACACCAGATGGAACCTCTTGTAACGATGACTGGTGACCCGAGATTACAACATAGAATTTACGTTTGTCTGTGTATGATTTAAGCCACTGCAGTAGTTTTCCAGTAAACCCATACTCATGTAGCTTTTGATTTAGGATTGCATGTGGTACTATGTCGAATGCCTTGCTAAAGTCAGTATAGATAACCTCTGTTTGATGACTGGCGTCTATAGATTTGTGCAGGATCTCTGTAAACTCTACTAAATTAGTGCATGTAGACCTAGATTTAATAAATCCATGTTGTGCGTCACTGATCAGAGGCTTAAAGTGTGTTATCAAATGAGGAAGTATAAGACTTTCAAAAACCTTAGCAAAAGTTGTTAGTAGAGAAATTGGCCGGTAATTTAGGACATTGTCTTTATTATTACTTTTATAGATGGGAACTATTTTAGCTATCTTCCACTGTGCTGGAAATGTTCCGTCTTGTAAGGATTTTGTATAGATAATAAAAAGCGGATTACTTAAACTCTCAGCACATTTTCCAACAAATTGTGGAGGTATATCATCTGACCCTGCTCCATTACGACCGTCGAGAAGTTTAAGTGCTTTGTTTATTTCTTCTCTCGAGATCGTTATATGCGATATAGTATTAGTTGCCTTAATATATGTTTTCTTAAAAGAGTGGCCGTTGACATTTTTTGACGAATCGTAAATACTAGAAAAATATTTTGCAAATAAATTTGAAATTTCGAAACCACCAATTGCTTTATGCACTCCATCAGTCATTTCATTAGGGAAAGAACAATTGTTTTGACGCTTGCTTTTAATATAAGACCAAAAGCATTTCGGAGTCAGAGTAATATTATTTTCAATTTTACTTATATAATATTTGTAGTTTTCACTTGCTAGTATTTCACAACGCTCATTTAATATATTTAAAGAGATCTCGTCCATAGGGTTCTTATATTTCTTATATCGAAGGTCAATTTTTTTTCGCTCTTGTATCAATCCCTTAAGATTGTGACTGAACCAAATAGGATATTTAGAATTCTTTGGTTTGTATTTAGGTACAAACTCTTGTATACATGAATTTAAAATTTTGTAAAATTTATCAGTCATCTCATTAACTGTCATTTCATTAGTAAATATAGTTTTCCACTCTATATTACTAAGATGGTTATTAATAAGGTTATAATCACATTTATTAAAATTGTATCTGTTATTATTTGAGTTATTTTTTAGCATTTTTATTTTAAAATCCATAAAGGTAGCGGTAATAGGAGGGTGAAATTTATCAATATTAACGAGGGAAGATACAACCGACGATACAAAACAATTACGAATATTAGTGAAAACTAGATCTAAAATTCGATCTGATGCATTTTTTATATTATTAAATTGCTTAAGTTCATTTAAGTTGGCAAAGTCTATAAGCGTATCAGTTAATGTAGAGATACCTGGATAAGCATACTTTTGGGAATCACTATCAAGAGACCACTCAATACATCCAAGATTAAAATCTCCAAAAATACATGTATCATAACTATGCAATTCAGAGACACGATTACAGTTATTTAAAAACATTTTCAAAACATTTAATCTAACTGGTGGAGGTAAGTATACACCACAAAGAGCCAAGTTAAAGATAGTGTTTGAGATTGTTAACTTCACTGTGATCCATAAATCTTCACATTCACTCTCCCAACTGAACATTCGACTACAATCGATCTTTTTAGTCACAGCTATGAGTACTCCGCCTCCTTCCCGTTTATGCTGGAAATTTGTTATCTCTCTGTCTCTTCTATATACGATGTATCTATTGTCAAACAATTCAGAGTTTGATATGCTATCGTTGAGCCATGTTTCAGTAAGAATAATTACATCATAATTATTGCAGCAAATATTGGAGTAAAACACATGAGTTTTGCTTCTTAGTCCACGTACATTTTGGTAATATATGTTTAGGTAAGAGAATGTTATAACTTTAACATAGGAACAAGTGTGAGTTGATGATTGACTAATCAGATTTTATAGTATGAGTCAGACTATTGAGAAAATCAATATCTTTTACTAGTTTACATTCTGAAAAATCTGTTTTACGCATAAAAATTCGGCCATTTTTGACCCATACATGTTTATAACCTTTTTCCTTTGCAACGTTTCTTGCATCAAAATATCAACAATATATATATATATATATATATATATATATATATATATATATATATATATATATATATATGTATATATATATATATATATATATATATATATATATATATATATATATATATATATATATATATATATATATATATATATATATATATATTGTTGATATTTTGATGTTCGATATATTAATCGGTAGGTCTTAGGTAAAACGTAATTGTCGCGGCGCTCGGCGGCCGCAAACTTAGTTTGCTCGTAATTATAGGAGATTGGTGGTATCGACGGCGTCCTGTTCCTGATGCAACTCATTTATCTGGGAATTCGATTAGTAAAGCTATTTCGCCCCGATATATTTGCCTGCAGCTGAGAACTTTACATGAACGTTCAATTACAAAAATATTATACAAAAACTATGACAACTATGACTATGACTATTATACAAAAACTGTGAACTGTCGTGGCGCAGCGGCACAAGCGTGCGACTGTAACCGATAGGTTCGGGGTTCGATCCCCGGTCGAGGAAATGAAATATTTAATATTTTCAATTTAAATATTTAATGTTTTCATTTCTTCGCTCTGGTACAAGGCAAAACGCGGCGTTGAGTTCCGCCACTCAACACGCAATGCCTCAAATTTGGCGGAAAGTGGGGAACAGAACTGGAACGGAGTGTCTTAACACTAGGTTTCCAAGTTCCCTCTGCCTACCCTGCCATGTGCGGGATACAGCGTGAAGTTGAACTATGACAATATAAAGTAGAATAGGCAACTTATGGTTCCAAACCTTTCCTTGTTTTTAGTTACAGAAACGCATAGCCCTTCAAATTGGATAACTTAGTGATCTCACACATAGCAGACTAGGCAATAAAGTGTTGATACACTTTCTTCTCCATACATCGCTGAATTTTGAATTATGATATGTTTATTACGTGTTAGAGGGTGAAAATAATATAAAAACGAGATTTTAACAGGTTCAATACACACTTAGGCGCATAAATATTTTAAAGCGCAAAAACAAGCGAAGCTTAGCGTGAAGCTCGAATATTCAATACGCATTTTCTTCAGTTTCACGCTATTAGATAGAACTTGGAAACCTAGTATTAAAATACTTCTTTTAAAATAGTAAATATTTTACGTCAAATTTTAGACATTTCATGTTGAGTGGCGGAAATCAACGCCGCGCTTTGCCTTGTAACCAGAGTGAAGAAATGAAAATATTACATAGTTAATTTAAAAATATTAAATATGTTATCACTATAGTGGGGGTCGAACCCACAACATATCGCGTTTACAGTCACATGCTGGTGCTTCTGTGCCACGACAGGCTTTAAAAATTAGGCAGAAAGATGGACGTCAATTTAATGAGAACGGAGTGTTTTATCATCAGTTTTCCATTGCCTTCCACGCTATGTGTGGAATAAAGTATGAATCTGAAATAAAGGAATTGTAGTTACCAGGAGATTCTTTTTGTATTTTTTTTATGGAAAAGACGGCAAACGAGCGTACGGGTGACCTGGTGGTAAGTGATCACCGTCGCCCACGGCCCCGAATAACTCCATAGGAGCTACAGGAGCGTTGCCATCCTTTAAAGTGGAAGGGCACCGGGGCCCGGCATTACCTAGTGCGAAACGCAGTGACCAAAGCCACTACTTAACGCCGGTCTTAAATGCCGGGGGTGGTAACAATCCGGTCGAGTCTGCCCATGCGTGTTGCCATTGCTGGCAACGTGACTCTACCACACGCACTTTAGTCGCCTCTTACGACACTAACAGTACCAGGGTGATCCTATTCTAAGCCGAAATCACACGGCAATATATGAGCGTCTTAATCCCTCCCTCCCTCTGCTATACATTATACAATCTTTGTTTTCATCAAAACTAATTAATGTGGTAATAAGGCAAAGCGCGGCGTTGAGTTCCGCCACTCAGCACGCAATGCCCTAAGTTCGGCGGAAAGTGGGCAACGGAAGTGGAACGGAGTGTCTTAACACTAGGTTCCCGGGTTCCCTCTGCCTACCCAGCCTCGTGCGGGATACAGCGTGAAGCTGAGTGTGAGTATGAGTAGTGTCTTGACTTCAGGCTAAAGGGTTACTTCTGCTTAATTTGCTATATGCAAGATATAACGCGAAATTGAAAATCAAAATGAATCTAAGATTTTTTTTTCTATATAACACCAACAAACACTTGAAAAACGTACAATAAATTGAACATAAGTGTACTTGAACTCTAAGAAGTGCTCGTCCAGGCCCGGTCCACGAACTTGAACTTTCTAAAGAAAGAAAGTTTTAAGAACGTTGAAAATTTTTAAAACCTTTTATCGTTTTCTAAATAACATGAGGACGATGAGACGCTAAAATTTAGAATATATATATATGGTTTACTAAGAAAGATAAGTAGCCAGAATCAGAGGTGACTTGGGAACCTAATGTTAAGACACTCCGTTCCATTTCCGTTCGCTACTTTCCGCAGAATTTGAGGCATTGCGTGTATAGTGGCGGAACTCAACGCCGCGCTTTGCCTTATTACCAGACAGAAGAAATGAAAACATTAAATATTTAATTTATGAAAATATTAAATATTTCATTTCCTTGACTGAGGATCGGACCCACAACCTGTCGGTTACAGTCACACGCTTGTGCCGCTGCGCCACGACAGGCCTTACAACGACGCGCTACGACGACGTTGCGTACTTAAGTTTATCGTATGATATAGAAAACAAGCATGTGACTGTAACCGACAGGTTGTGGGTCCGATCCTCAGTCAAGGAAATGAAATATTTAATATTTTCAATTTAAAATATTTAATGTTTCATTTCTTCGCTCTGGTAATAAGGCAAAAACGCGGCGTTGAGTTCCGCCACTCAACACGCCTTGCTGCCTTGCGCGGGATACAGCGTGAAGCTGAAAGAAAAGAAAGAATGATATAAAATAATTTTTTTTTTCAGCTTTACTCTGTAGCATAGCACCGTACGTAGACAGTGCTTGGGAACCTAGGGCTTAGACACATATCCGTTCAGAAACTATTTAAAATTCTTACGGAAAAACCAAGACTGTCCACCTTTTTTTGTATACGCCACATTTTTTCTCACGGTTTTTTAATTTCTTATTATTTATCTATAGAAAGTCCAAATTAATTAACATTGTGTGTATTTTACTGTTAATTTCGTTTTAGAGCTTCCTTCATTCACTGATTGGAGTACTGTGCCATCGTAAACGTCCTCGTGTTATAGATGTGAACGTAAAAACGTATCTAAAACTAGGTGATTTAAGCCACCTGAAATTACTTACTTTTATTTACTTTCACACTTTTGTTAAACTTTTGTTCAGCTTTATGTGGTATTCTCTCTGTAAATGGCAGAGAGATTATAGTGATATAATTCGTGAATGGGGAAATTGGGAACAGAGGTATATTAATATACATCGCTGTTCCCCATTCACCCAGTGTTTGAGGTATTGAAAGTTTCATTTAGTTCTTTATGCAAGAGTATCCTTTATAATGTAAACATTAGTTGACAATGATCTTAATTAAACATAATTGATGTACAGTTAAGTTTATGGTCAGTTATAAATCGTAACGAACAAAAGATCTTTGTTCTAAGTCATTTATGCCTACCCTACACATCCATCTATCCATCTCGTTCGTAAACAAAAAAAAGATTAAAAATATCCTCATACAAAAGTTCTAGAAAGTAGACAAAGAGTTAATAATCTTCAACAGCGATTCGATATAATAAATCGGGAATCATGGCTTCTTAGCCATTCATGGCCAAGCCACCATTAAAACAAAACTTCTTCACCAATACTGGTTCGTCCATCATATATGTGCATATGGTATATATGTACTAAGCAACGTCAACATTATACATTATACAATCTTTGTTTTCGTCAAAACTAATTAATATTTAATAATTATTAAACATTTTAAGTGGAACAAATTGAACTGTATTAATCGCTTAAATTAATATTGAATTTTAAATATTCTAGGAAACTTGACGTTTCAAACACTTTGCAGTAGTCCGTGGTCACGGGTAGATTGACAGTGACGACAAAAATGTCCATAACTCAGTATACGGTTATATTTCTTTTGTTCGAAATAAAAAAAATATTTCTTTTGTTAGCTTCACGCTGTAGACCTGTCGCGGCGCAGCGGCACAAGCGTGTGACTGTTGACGATAGGTTGTGGGCTCGATCCCAACTCGAAGAAATATTTAATATTTTCAAATTAAATATTTTGTGTTTTCATTTCCTCGCTCTGGTAACTAGGCAAAGGCGGCGTTGAGTTCCGCCACTCAACACACTCTTTACTTCAATTTCGGTGAAGCGGGGAACGGACCGAGCTACCCTGCCATGTGCGGGATACAGCGTGAAGCTGAATGAGTTAGTGAGCTTCACGTTACTTTTGCCCTTTCTTATTAGCGTAACTGGGGTATCGGGGTAGCCAGAGGAGACGGAGCGTTTAACGCTGAAGTTTTTGAATATCCTTTTCACCTGTCCACAGTCGTTCATGACCTCCGGATATTTTTTCATAACTTTCTCTAGTATCATCGACACTGTGTTCGGAAATATAAACTTCTCATTTTGACTTAGAAAATTATTCTTATCATAGAAGGAACTTTGGCACAGTATTAAGGCGGCCTGTCGTGGCGCAGCGGCACAAGAGTGTGACTGTAACCGACAGGTTCTGTGTTCGATCCCCAGTCGAGGAAATGAAATATTTAATATTTTCAATTTAACTATTTAATGTTTCATTTCTTCACTCTGGTAATAAGGCAAAGCGCGGCGTTGAGTTCCGGCACTCAACACGCAATGCCTCAAATTTGGCGGAAAGTGGGGAACGGAAGTGGAACGGAGTGTCATAACACTAGGTTTCACTTCCGTTCCCTCTGCCTACCCTGCCTAGTGCGGGATACAGCGTGAAGCTGAAAAAAAAAAGAAAAAAAAAAATAAGGTATTTCTTTCCGTTACCCATTTTCCACCGAAGAAGCAGTAAGTGTCAACTGGAGGTAATCAATCTTAGTTCTAATAACAAGACAAACTTGTTACCAGAGTGAAGAAATGACAAAATAAACATATTTTAATTATTGAGGCCTGTCGTTGCGCAGCGTGCACAAGCATGTGACTGTGAACGACAGGTTGTGAGTACGTTCCCCACTCGAGGAAATGAAATATTTAATATTTTCAATTAATATTTGATGTTTTCATTGATTGGCTCTGGTACAAGGCAAAACGCGGCGTTGAGTTCCGCCACTCAACACGTAATGTCTCAAATTCGGCGGAAAGTGGGGAACGGATGTGAAACGGAGTGTCTCAACACTTAGGTTCCCAAGATTCCTCTGCCTACTCTGTCATATGCGGGATAAAGCGTGTAGCTAATAAAGAAAATAATTCTTCTTTATTTGTGCCCCGCTGTGCCCCGCGTGTGTTACTTCACGACATGCCTCAATATTTATATTGGTAAGTTAAAAGTTACCTGATTTCAGGAGATTATTGTGAATTTTCATAAAAAATAACCAAGAAAGGTGAAAAGTTAACATTTCATACATTTTACAACATGGTGAGTACAAAAAATACGACACTGGCTAAGTGCTAAGGAATTTCGTTATGCCAGAGTAGACTGCGACAGACACTCCAAAGAATGTTAATTTTTATATTGGAAATTTGTTTTGTACTATATACAAAAGGTGATAACGAAAAAACCGTATACGCGCAGTGGAATAACGTCTTACTGTAAAAGTGTTAGTAGTGGGTTCGATGCCCTTTCGAGGGAATTGTATTTAATATATTTTTACTCTCTTAGTCTCTACTGTGAGAGTGAGGAACGTATATCGCTTTGGAAGGGAAGGAGGCGGATTTTTAAAAATCAGTAAAGTTAATATTGCACACACTACAGTAAGTATCAAATATATTTTAGTTTTGTATGATTTAAGATTACATACATATTAGAGGCCTATCGTGGCGCAGCGGCACAAGCGTGTGACTGTATCCGACAGGTTGTGGGTTCGATCCCCATTCGAGGAAATTAAATATTTAATATTTTCAATATAAATATTTAATGTTTTCTTCGCTCGGGTGTAAATATCTAAAATGTAAAGTCACGTACCGTTTTGGTTTTATTTTCTTACTCACTCACTCACTCAGCTTCACGCTGTATCCCGCACATGGCAGGGTAGGCAGAGGGAACTTGGGAACCTAGTGTTAAAACACTCCGTTCCACTTCCGTTCTCCACTTTCCGCCGAATTTGAGGCATTGCGTGTTGAGTGGCGGAACTCAACGCAGCGTTTTGAAGGTACGTGGTGTTAAGAAACTCTGCTTTCCTATATTTAAGACATTGCGTGGCGGAATTTAACGCTGCTCTTTGTCTGGCCAGAATGGGGAATTTGATATTTACCAAAGAACTAAACTTACAACCATCACGCGTAAAATGTTCCACTGCGCCACAAGGGCTTTTACATTATGTAAGTACATGTTTCAATTATTGCGTTAATATTTTCATTATCATATAATATTAAGATTCAATCTGAACTTATCTTGAATAGGCAGAGGGAACCCAATGTTAGACATTCTGTTCCCCATTTTCCGCTTCATTTTCGAGACATTTCGTGTCAAGCGGAACCTGAAATGACACTACTATACTATAATTTGATACCAGAGCGAGAAAATAATAAATTTTATTTCTGAGTAGGCCTCCTTTCTTTATTTTGCTTCAATTCAAAAAGGTTACTCAAAGTGTTTTCATTCATTTCCTGTTATCTTTTCATAAGAGCTCAAGTAGCAGTAAATCAACTCGATCTCTCCTTTGGACGTATCTTCAGAATTACACGCAGACATCTAGAACAACTATATTTCTACTTAAATTCTTATACTATAATTTCTTTACGTATTTTTTTTTGTTTCATTGATGAAATTGAAATTGATGATTCAATGAAATTCCTTGCTTTTAACTTTCTGTGTAATGACGCCACTTTGGAAATATTTGTAAATATTAATGATAATTGCGTTGTTTGCGTCTGGCTGGCGTTCAATAAGATTTATTGTTCAGTCTTTACTAATATTACGAAAAGGAAGCTTGTTTGGTTGTACGCTGTAATTTCGGGAACCACTCATTTAATTTTAAAAATGCAGGCGAACAAGAACGTTTCTTTCTTCTTTTACACTATTTTCTCAGTTTCACTCTGCATCCCGCGCATTGCAGAGCAGGCAGAGTGAGTTTGGTATCTAGTGTTGAGACATTTCGTCCCGTTCCCCAGTTTACGCTGGATTCGTATTGCGTGGGCGGCGAAACTCAACGCCGCGTATTATCTTGTACCAGTGCGAAAAAAGGAAAATATTAAATATTTTATTACATATTACAAAAATATTAAATATTTTATTTCCTCAAGTGGAGATCGAAACCACTACCTGTCGAGTTAAAGTCACGTGCTTGTGTCCCTACGCCACGACAGACACACATTATTCTATAAATTTAAATATGTATAACAGTCAGTATTTGTAACTTATCAATAAAATTTATATATTTTTTTAAATGTCTGACATATTAAAAAAATATATATATTTAAGCCCGGGATTGGAGTTCCGCTTAAAATATTTTATTTCGTCAAGTGGGCATCGAACCCACAACCGTTGTATAAACTATGGATCGTTTGTGTTCCTGCGTCACCACAGAATAAAAAAAAATATTCAGTATCAATACTACATATAGATACTGGCTGATATTAAAGAATATTTTGGCGTTTAAATTAATTTCCGTTCACAGACGTTGGCCAAGTTCCGATGCTCGGAGCGTCAAATGAGCTGTAAAAAGTCCACAATTTTATATCGATTTTCTAGTTATGAGAATTTTGAAATTGTACAGATGTAATTTTTTGTTTAAGGCCTGTCGTGACGCAGCAGTACAAGCTTTAAACGACAGGTTGTGGGTTCAATCCCCGCTCGAGGAAATTTAATATAATGAAATTAAATATTTAATATTTTCATTTCTTCGTGCTGGTTACAAGGAAAAGCGCGGTTTTGAGTTACGCCACCCAACACACAATGTCTCAAATTCGGCGGAAAGTCGGGACGGAAGTGGAAAGGAGGAGTGTCTTCAGAGGGAACTTGGGAACCTAGTGTTAGGTTCCCAAGTTCCCTCTCCCCTGCCTTGTGCGGATACAGCGTGAAGCTGAGTGAGTAAATTTTGTTGTGATTAATTTTGTAATGTATAAATAATTAGATCGATGAACTGGCTTGGTCATTTTTTAGCATTTATATTATCATTTCTTCATTCGCCGTTACTCAGCTCTGCCATACAAAACGCAATTTTTCAAAAGTTTGTCAGAAAGTAAGTGAAACGAACCAGAGCGAGTTAATCTAAAAAAGTTGAAAGATTGTAAAAAATGTGGAGTCGATCCTCACTTGGGGGAATAAATTTTCAATTTAGCCGTGTGATCCCGGCTTAGAATAGGATCACCCTGGTACTGATGGTGTCGTAAGAGGCGACTAAAGTGCGTGTGGTAGAGTCACGTTGCCAGTAATGGCAACACGCATGGGCAGACTCGACCGGATTGTTACCACCCCCGGCATTTAAGACCGGCGTTAAGTAGTGGCTTTGGCCACTGCGTTTCGCATTAGATAATGCCGGGCCCCGGTGCCCATCCACATTAAAAGACGGCAACGTTTCTGTAGCTCCTCTGGAGTTACTCGAGGTCGTGGGCGACGGTGATCACTTACCATCAAGTGACCCGTACGCTCGTTTGCCGTCTCTTCCATAAAAAAAAATATTCCGCTCTAGTAACAAGACAAAAGGTTTATTTTGAATTACATCATGGTATTAGCAGCTTAAAAGCTACAATCACTTTGCCAAGATGAATTAGTGATATTTTGAGCGAGGGATTTTCTAAATGTTTTGTACTGGCGTGGCGCACGTACATGCGACTTTTAACGTGACAGGTTGTGGGTTCGATCCTCACTCGAGGAAATGAAATATTTAATATTTTTATTTTAAATATTTCATGTTTTCAATTCTTCATTTCGAAAGAAAAAAGCAAAACCAGGAGCCAATACTCGTGAAATTACTAAAGTAGCTATTATTTTATAATTACGCGATCTCATTTACCTTTAGAGAGGATGATGAATGAACAAATAATTTTGTAACGTTATTTTTAATCGAAACATCCATTTTGTATGAAAAACCTTGTAATAATTAATTATACAATATTAATGAGGCGACGGTGAAGTTTTATGTTTTCGTAATGTTCCCGGATCTTACTTGTATATGTTGGTTAATTAATTGGAATTACGTCATGTTTTTTTCATAAAGTAGTTAGAGGGAACCTTGTTTTAAAACATTCCATTCCCCTCTATTCGCTATTTTTTGTGTGTTATGCATGTTACATAGTGGTCAACGCCGCGCCTTGTCTTGTTACGAAACTGGAGTGATGAAGTAATGAAAATAATTCTTTCATGGAGTGGGCATCGAATTGGTAAATTAAAAAAAACGCATTTCTATGTGATTTCCGATACAGCAGTTATTGATTTTGTTGTTTGTACTCTTCATAACTGAACGAGACAAATCTCTATTGGGACTGACGATATTGAACTTTTAAAGATAAACTGACAATTTCTAAATTTATATCTTAGAGTAAATTAGATAGTAAATTATTGTATTTCAGAGTCCTGTTGTGGCGCAGGGGCACGCTCCCCGTTGAGTTTAGTTAAGTGGCGGAATTGAACGCCGCGCTTGGCTTTATTACCAGAATAAAGAAATAAAGGCATTAAGTATTTAATTTGAAAACAATAAGTATTTAATTTCTTCGAGCGGGGCCCGAACCCACGACCTGTCGCAGTTCGTTTCTTGTGTCAGTGTCGTTTACAGTCACACGCGCCAAAACAGACTTCAGGCTTTTTACCTGAAACTTTTACGTTGCATGGCGAAAACAGTACTTCGACACGTTATATATATATATATATATATATATATATATATATATATATATATATATATATATATATATATATATATATATATATATATATATATATATATATATATATATATATATATGTATATATATGTATATCTATATGTATATATATATATATATATAAATATATATATATATATATATATATATATATATATATATATATATATATATATATATATATATATATATATATATATATATATATATATATATATATATATTATATATATATATATATATATATATATATATATATATATATATATATATATATATATATATATATATATATATATATATATATATATATATATATATATATATATATATATATATATATATATATATATAACCATAGTTATGACGCTAAATTACAAATAGAATAAATAATAAGCTATTTAATTTCGTTAAAGCTTAGAAGAAAATAAACAAAGTTCACATTTATAATTCATTATCAATTTAACACAAGGAAAGATTGATTATGAATAATTTAAAGATTTTCTATATACATATACGAATATGCTTACACAAACTGATAAAAAAACTGACAGTAAAAAGCTTGAAGTAGAAATATTTAATCAATATTTATAGCATACTGCAATATAACGTCAGTTATCATTGCCAATATATAAACGGTATTTTTCACGCTGAATCCCGCAAATGTCAGAGGAAAGAAACAGAATATAATGTCGGAACACTACTTTCTTCACTTTCCGGCAAACTCGAGGCATTGTGTGTTGGGTGGCGGAATTTCGAGAGCTAAGAATGAAAATATTAAATGTTTTATTTCTTCGAGCGGGGATTGAACCCACAATCAATCACGTTTGCAGTCGCAGGCTTGTGCCTCTGTGCCACGATACAGCTGTGTACTAAAGTCTTACGTGCTATAATAGGTCTTCAGTTAATTAATCAATAGATTGATTACATGGAAGACGGATTTGGTATAATTTATCCCATATATTTGATAGTATATAATATATTGTGTTACAAGAAAGTAATATAATGTAATAATTTTTGTTCTTGAAATATAAAAGATTGGTAGTGAGATTGTGTGAAGACTCCTATGGTATATGTAACCAGTGGTCTCCGGTTTTGCTTGCTTCTTTTTTATTAAATTCGTGGTCTCTGGGCGGCTTTGCCTGCTTTTTATTATTTAATTATTCTTTTTTTCTTTCTTTCTTTCTTTCTTTCTTTCTTTCTTTCTTTCTTTCTTTCTTTCTTTCTTTCTTTCTTTCTTTCTTTCTTTCTTTCTTTCTTTCTTTCTTTCTTTCTTTCTTTCTTTCTTTCTTTCTTTTTTCTTTCTTTCTTTTTTCTTTCTTTCTTTCTTTCTTTCTTTCTTTCTTTCTTTCTTTCTTTCTTTCTTTCTTTTCTTTCTTTCTTTCTTTCTTTCTTTCTTTCTTTCTTTCTTTCTTTCTTTCTTTCTTTCTTTCTTTCTTTCTTTCTTTCTTTCTTTCTTTCTTTCTTTCTTTCTTTCTTTCTTTCTTTCTTTTCTTTCTTTCTTTCTTTCTTTCTTTCTTTCTTTCTTTCTTTCTTTCTTTCTTTCTTTCTTTCTTTCTTTCTTTCTTTCTTTCTTTCTTTCTTTCTTTCTTTCTTTCTTTTCTTTCTTTCTTTCTTTCTTTCTTTCTTCTTTCTTTTCTTTCTTTCTTTCTTTCTTTCTTTCTTTCCTTCCTTCCTTCCTTCCTTCCTTCCTTCCTTCTTTCTTTCTTTCTTTCTTTCTTTCTTTCTTTCTTTCTTTCTTTCTTTCTTTCTTTCTTTCTTTCTTTCTTTCTTTCTTTCTTTCTTTCTTTCTTTCTTAACTTCACGCTGTATCCCGCACGAGACAGGGTAGGCAGAGGGAACCCGGGAATCTAGTGTTAAGACACTCCGTTCCACTTCCTTTCCCCACTTTCCGCCGATTGCATGACGGCATTACGTGTTGAGTGGCGGAATTCAACGCCGCGCTTTGCCTTATTACCAGAGCGAAGAAATGAAACATTAAATATTTAAATTGAAAATATTAAATACTTCATTTCCTCGACCGGGGATCGAACCCCGAACCTGTCGGTTACAGTCACACGCTTGTGCCGCTGCGCCACGACTGGCCTTATATAATTATAATTGCCCTTAAACCGCTTCGCCGAATAAAAAACCTTAATATGTAGGGAAATTCAGTTGGTTATTTCAGGATGGTCACTGATATTGTAATAAGACTTGAATAATCGTTGACATTTTATTTTCACAAATACGAAAATATTTAGTATCTGTAGGACACCTTAATAGGCGGTAAGTACCAACCTACTAATAAATTTACATATTTATTTCTTAATTTATTAGTACTTACCGCCTCATAAAATTGTTATTCAGAATAGTCACAGAACAGGTCGCAGGTTCAATATCCATTCGAGGAAATAAAATATTTTTATTTTTATTTCTTTGAATTCCATCGTTCGCCTCAAATTCCAGTAGTAAGTGGAGAACGAAAAGGTCTTAATGCGAGACTCCCAATTTTCTTCTATCCACTCTGACATGTGCTGGTAGATATTTATACCCCTGACTGAGAATCGAACTCATAACTAAGCTACGTTACTACTAACTTGGCAGCCGCTTCAAATATTTGAAATATAATAAACAATACAAACTTTACGGATTCGGTCATTTACGATAAGTGAAGAGTTACGGCACAAAGACAAACTTTTTGAATGACATTTTGCAAAGTTCTTGAAATGTTTAAGTTGTTTCATATAAAATGAAGGTCTACCCTTCATTATATGTGAAACAACTTAAACTTTTACTCTCCGTTACCTGTCAAATGTAACTAATATTCACTGTTTACGAACTTTATTTATGGCTTTCTTCGTCTATTTTATTGTAGAATTTATATCCAAAGCCTTTCAGAGCTATTTTAGTTTGTCGATACGTTGAAGCACAATCGTGTGACTGTAAACTTGACAGGTTGTTTTTTCATTCCCCACTCGATAGAATGAAATGTTTAATATTTTCATTTCTACGCTCTGGTAGCAAGGCAAAGTGGTCACGGTTTATGACATACAAATTAATGAAATCATAGTTATAGTGCCCCTAGTGTGTATACTTTGAGGATGGAATCGTAAGAAATTGCGGAATGTAGCGTGAAAATTCTTATCTATGGTAATATTTTTTTTTCAGCTATACCCACGTTATCCTTATAACATAATAGGCAAAGAGTAACAATTCTACTGTTGTCTAAATATTTAACAATTCAGGTTCTGTCGATCGACTGACGATATCGAGACATTAGGGTAATGTATCGATATCGTCAGTCGATCGGCATAACTCAACACTACAGTTTATATGCTCAGCATTACGCTGTATCCCGCACATGGTAAGGTAGACAGAGGGAACTTGGGAACCTAGTGTTAAGACACTCCGTTTCACTTCCATTCCCCACTTTCCGCCAAATTTGAGACATTGCGTATGGAGTGGCGGTACTCAACGCCCCGTTTTGCCTTGTATCAGAGCGAAGAAATGAAAACATTGAATATTTAAATTTAAAATTTTAAATATTTCATTTACTCGAGTGGGGATCGAACTCACAACCTGTGCCGCTGCGTCATGATAGGTCTCAAAGACTATATCCCAATAATTTATTTTTCTCAAGTATGCCTTTTTATCGCTGCTGCTTTGTCTGACATAAAATGTCGATACGTTTTATGTCAAATAAATGAAATTGGAAAAATAAATAAAATGTTTTCTGCGATTAAAGCTTTGACCTTCACGATTATTATTTAACCACAGTACTATAATAATATATATACAAGAATTATGTTTCCATAATATTTCCGTATCAAATTCCCATCAAAATTACTCTGGATCGTTGAATCACTGACGCGTGACGAGATCTGGTCTACTAACCTTAATATATCGATAAGCTCGAAATGCTACGCTTTTCTGTTGTGGAAATATTTCGAAAAAAAAACATAATAGAAGAAGGTAGTCTATTGAAAGAAATTTATTTGTTGATTTTATATATCTACACTTAGATAAAAGGATAATATTTATTTAGAAAACGTTTAAAAATTTAAACACACCGGGTATTGAGTCCGAATCATGAAATGCGTCTAAGGGCTCTGACTAGTAAGCCATACGTTCTCTTCCGGCTACGTTCCATAATTCTTGTACGCTTGTTATGTTGTTTGTTTTCATGTGTTCACCACGAAATATTAAAAAAGTGACAACGGAGATGTACACAGAGAGAGAGAGTGACGAAGATAGTGTCATAATATAAGGTTCATATTGCTTTTCTTTTTAAATGGAAAAAAAAATAAGCGCTCTGACTACAAGCCACTCAACACGCAATGCCTCAAATTCGGTGGAAAGTGGGGAACTGGAAGTGGAATGAAGTATCTTAACACTAAGTTCCCGGGTTCCCTCTGCCTGCCCTGCCTCAGCGGGATACAGCGTGAAGCTAAAAATAAACAAAAAAAATGTATCAATATTACTTATGTATAAAGAAATTTTAAGAAATATTTCACAATATAGGTTAAAACACTTGCAAGTTAATAACATCGTAAATATGTACGTACTATTTATAAAAGCTCAAGTGCTCATAATTAAGCACTGCATTGCACTCTGTTTGCAGCTCTTAAGTTCAATAAATGTTTTATACCGGAAGTATTGTTATATAACTCGTAGCTCGCAACCTTGCTTGCGTGGATTATTAAAGAATAATTCCTTTCTTTTAACTGACATCCAAAAAACATGTTATATTTCAAATAAAATAATTTTAATTCATTACGTATATTGACATTTAACATTATTGGAAACCTATTATTGTTGACTGAGGTGGTCACTTATCATAATTATTACATCAAACTACTGCAAAAGATTTCTTAATTGCCTCGCGTACAGCACGATTCTTATAGAATGAGCTTGCTTTCTTGTCCTCTGGTGTAGTGGGTTTGATTCTTTATTTTTTTCATGACTGTGTCTCAGGTGGTAGAAAGCTTTCATTATTTTTTTTTCTATTGAAATTTAGTACATCTAACATTCTTTTTTGATTCATAAGAAGTAAAAACGTCAATAAATATTGTGTGTTTCTTGATACACCTATATAAATAAGGCGGTGTTAAAATATTTTTATAGCACTTTTAACTATTTTTAAAGTGTTATTCCACACTTAAGAAAGAAAAATACAATCAAAATTTGAATGAAGCAGGATTTGAACCCGCGTTTCTTGGAAACTGTCCAAGCGCTCTGACCAACTAAGCCATTCGTTCAGATGTCAGAGGTTGTCGTTGGTCAGAGCGCTTGGACGGTTTCCAAGAGGCCAGGGTTCGAATCCTCTTTCGTTAAAATTTGAATACGTTTTTAAATTTAGTATTTTAGTAGCATTTTGTATGGAAATTTGAAAATAAAGTAAATAATATATTCTTTTACTGTATTTACTATTAAATAATGACTTAATTATATATAATAATTACAGCAATCACATATATTTCATATATTATATATAAGCATTTCAACCTTCACACTAATTACTCATTAAAATAACAAACCACGGTAATGTAGAGTAAGAATACCCACAAAATCAAGTACCTCATGTAATCAATACTCGTATATAGCTAAATAATCCAATGATTAGTTTTTACAAACCAAAAAGTTTTGTACGTGACTTGCGTTGGTAATATATTGAGAGAATCTCTTCATCCTTAAGTAATTAACACTGTTTGAAGTCCAATTTTGTTCTTCTTTTTTATTTTCACGCTCTATCTCGCAAATCGTAGGATAGGCAGAGAGAATCTATGAACCTAATGTTAAGGTACGCCGTTCCTATTAAAACCATTCTTACACCACTTTTTGCTAAATTCCTAACGGTCCTAGATCCCAGAGCTGTACGACACAATTTATTTTCTAAAGCATATAATTTTCGGTTCTCAGTAGTCACTTGTGTACGTGCATGCGCTTAGTGCTCTACGTTTAGGAGATGTTTGGTCATTGCAATTTATCTGATTGATTAAATATAACACTAATAGTTATCCTAATAACATTTAAAAAATTAGACAAAAGTACACAAGAGGCTACTGAGAACCGAAAGGTATATGCTTTAGAAAACGCCGAATGAATAATGAAATATTCTATTCTCTTGAGTAGAAATTGAACTCAAAATCTTCGCTGAGACTCCTTTTCCAAAATGACCGGAATTTATTTAATTTACTCAATTGTTGTTCAAATATTTTTACTGCTCCGCTTTTATATATTGCGACTCGAAATATGAATAATAACATGGAATGTCTTAGCTCTAGCTTTTCTCTATATATCCTGATATGCAGGATGCAGCGTGAAAAGAAATGAAAACAAAATGAGCAAATGAAAAAATATAGGTTATTAAAAATAATAATTGATTGCACCAAAAGATATATAATTCTAATATTTGACTTTCAATAACTTATCAGAAATTGACACAATACAATTCTTTCCATAAAGAGTTCCGAGCGACATTCTAAAGCTTTACGACGATGTAGTAATTTTCCAAAAATATTTTTGTGATGAAATTTTTATTCAAAGTCAGAGCTTTTTATGCAAAATACTGTAACATATTCATTTGAATGAGCTTTTAGAATTCACTTTTTTATTAAGTAATAGATTTTTTTGTAATATTTAGGTTTTGAGGCCTGTCGTGCAACAGGGGCAGAAGTGTGTAAACGTATCAGTTTGTTGGTTTAATCTTCACTCGAGGAAATGAATATGCCGTGTGATTCCGGCTTAGAATAGGATCACCCTGGTACTGATGGTGTCGTAAGAGACGACTAAAGTGCGTGTGGTAGAGTCACGTTGCCAGCAATGGCGGCACGCATGTGCAGACTCGACCGGATCATTACCACCCCCGGTTTTTAAGACCGGCGTTAAGTAGTGGCTTTGGCGACTGTGTTTGCATTAGGTAATGCCGGGCCCCGGTGCCCTTCCACCTTATAGGACGGCAACGCTCCTGTAGCTCCTCTGGAGTTACTCGGGGCCGTGGGCGACGGTGATCACTTACCACTAGGCGACTCGTACGCTCGTTTGCCGTCTTTTCCATAAAAAAAAAAGACATATATTCCTTTATTTTTTTTAATTATGCCCACGACAATAATAGACGAAAAAGCGTTGAATTTCAAGCTTTAGATTTACTGGAGTTAGTAGACCAGATCTAGTCATGCTACAGTGGTTCAATGAATCAGTGTAGGCTTTGACATGAATCGATAAGATAGATAAATATTATGTAAATATAAATTATATTTACCGTAGATCGGATCACGGAAGACCAAATTGGTCACATCATGCTACATTTGCACTAATCTTATCTTTACAAATTTTTAAGTTCTTGTCCACACTTTGTAAAGAAAATACTTATTTAAAAAAGTATAAAAAAATACATTATTTATGTAAAAATTTGAAAAACGTTAGTATGAAAAAATAAACCGTCCAAGCATTTCAACCGAATAAGCCATTATTTTTTAATCTACAACCACCTCTATAATCATTATCTCCTTACCCTTTAATAGCCTCAATATTACCAACTAAGTTACTCGACGCCCAACTTATTCTCGGCGGATTTTGGTAATGACGACACGTATATAAATACCAATTCTAGAAAAAGAAAGGAACGCTCACCTGACTATGATTTTAATCAACAGCTGAAAAAAATTTCGGTCAGAATACATGAAATTTATGGAAGAATTCGCTAAAAAACAAACTGAACTTTTAAAAAAATACAATTAGAAATTTCGGAAATGTCAGAGGAAATGAAAAAAGTGAAGCTTGCAGCCAAAAATTTAGATGAAAATTCAAAAAATAAAACTCTGAAGTACAATCAATACAATCTGAAAACAGTAAAATACAAGACCAAATAGGGACAATTGAAAGTGAAATCAAACACATAAAAGAGAATCGTAGAACACAACTACAATCAGAATCGCCATTCCACACTCACGAAGATATCATCACGGAACTCAAAGATCGAAGCGATCGCGAGAAAAATGTTATTATAGTGGGTATCCCTGAAATAAATGATAGCAATTATTTATCAAGACAAAAATACGATGTGGAAATGGTATCGAAATACATTACATTACTAGATAAAAACGAGCCTAAATCATGTAAATGTATGCGATTAGGGAAGTATGACTCCCAAAAGAATCGGCCTATAAAAGTATGTTTTGATAATAGTCTTACACCCCGACAACTATTGCGTAATAAATCAAAGCTGATCGACGGTATTAGAATATATTTAGATCAAATTTCCACCCAAAGGAATTAAATGACAAAATCGCAAAACGAACTACAAAGATGCAAAGATAGTGGCGAGGACAATATTTTAATAAAGTATATTAAAAACAAACCAACAATTGTAAAGGAGAGGGTAAATCAAAAAAACTTATTTAACAATCTACCTGTAAATATACAAATAAAATCTATAACCTTAGCTACTTCACAGCAAAAAATTATATAGATATTATCACCACCAATTCGTCATTAAGGTTTTTCTACGTAAATATTCGATGCATAAGAACGCCAAGAAAACTTGACGAAATAAAAAGCATTCTAAATACCATACCATCCACACTATATTTTATAATTTTAACAGAGACTTGGATTAGATCTGACGCAGACGGACAGTTATACAATTTGCCAGGCTACAACCATTTCTTAAATTATAGGAACAGCAAGGGGAGTGGATTCTCCATCTATGTCTATAAGACTATTATAGCTGAAGTAACTGAAGACTTGGTTGAAAATGAAAATCACTATTAATGGTTAAAAGTAGACAAACTCTCCCTTAATATTGCAGTAATATATAAACCCCCCGACACAAACTTAAATAGTTTTTTGGATAAATACTGTGAGCAGTTGGAAAAAAGAAAAAGATCTATTATTTTTGGTGACTTTAATTTAGATATACTAAGCATAAATAAAATCTCTCCGCACTATATGAACACTTTAAAAAATCACGGCTACACAATATTAAATAAAAGAAGTAAAGACTTCAGCACACGCGAAACTAGTACTACCAACACGATCCTGGACCATGTCCATACCAATCTCTCAAATCATGGATACAACTTTTCAATAATAGAGTCGTCACTTTCTGATCATAAGCAATTATACTTTGAAATCACTAAACAGAATATTGAGACAAGGGAAATAGTTAAATATGAAGCTATAGACTACGAAGGTTTACTGCAAGACGTATTAGAATCTAATTTCGTAAATGATAATAATTACGACTACACATGTTTAGAAGGATACATTAGCTACTAGGTATATTAAAAACATAAGAAAACTAAATTTAAAATACTCAATACTCTCCGGGATGACTTTATCAGCTATAAAATTATTGATGTTATAAACAAACGAAACCACTTGTGGAAGATCCTAAAATCATGCAAGAATAATAATGAACTTGTGAAAAATTTTCAAGAGACCAAGACAAGGGTAAATTTATTGATAAGAAGCAGGAAAAAGAAATACTACTACAATCTATTCGAAAAATGCTCAAAAAACACAAAGAAAATATGGGACCTTATCAATACTTTAGCAAGAAATAAAACACAAGATGACTGTCAGGTACCGAAACTAGTTGTAAATTCTATCTCTGTAACCGACGGCAATAATGTATGTGAACTTTTTAATGATTTTTTGCTACTATGGTGCTAACTTAGCTAGTAATATCTCTCGTGAATATCATATGAGCTCCACGCATTCACTTATGTACGGAAGTGACTACGAACACACAATAACACTCTCCCGATTCGAGCCACGTAGTAAAAAAGATATAATAAAAATAATTGATAGCTTAGATAGTAACTCAAGCTCTGGAATAGACAACATAAGTACTAAGGCAATAAAATGCATAAAACAAAGTATAGCTGAAAATCTGGCAAACTGCATTAATAAATGTTTCTCGGATGGCTACTTCCCAGATTCATTAAAAATAGGTAAGGTAACCCCGATTTATAAAAGTGGACCTAAAACTGACCCTAATAATTACAGGCCGATCTCGGTTCTCCCAGTAATATCCAAAATATATGAACGGATTCTCTATAACCAATTAATTAATTATCTCAACAAAAAGAACTTCCTGAACAAAGAACAATACGGCTTTCAACCAAAATCTAATACTCTCTCAGCTACAGTTGATTTAATTACAAAAATAAAAGACAATATTGATAAAAAACACATTGCGTTGGGAGTTTTTATCGATTTGCGGAAAGCATTTGACACTATAAGTCACACCAAATTACTTTTAAAGCTAGAAAACATAGGTATATCTGAAACGGCCTTTAAGATTTTAAAATCATACTTAAATAATAGAAGACAAATTGTTAAAATAGGTGACTACAAAAGCTCTCCCAAAGAACTTCTGTTTGGTATTCCACAAGGCTCAATTCTCGGTCCTTTGTTTTTTCTTAATTATGTTAACGACATAATAAACTTAAATTTAACGGGTCACTTGACAATGTACGCGGATGACACTTGTCTCTTTTACTTTGGTCACAACCTAAACGATATTATCGACTCAGCTCAGAAAGACCTAGATGTGCTCAACACGTGGTTCCTACATAATTTATTAACAATAAATGTAGCTAAAACATCGTACATAATATTCAGTGCAAAAAACAAGAAAGTATTTGACCACACCCCTCTGAAAATTAATAATACAATAATACACAGATCAAATCAAGAAAAATACCTAGGACTGTGGTTAGATGAAAGATTAACGTGGGGGCCATATGTGGAACACATCAAACATAGGTTGCAAATAGTTCTAAGCCATCTGCGTAAATCATCAAATTGTATACCACACAGTATGCGCGCGATGGTGTATAATGCATTAGTCAAGTCGCATCTTCAATACTTAATTGAGGTATGGGGATCGGCCTCTAAAACTATACTTAAAGATTTACAGATCATACAAAATAAAATTATTAAAACGTTATACAATATCAATATGCTTACTCCCACGGAACTACTATATAAAAGGACAAGAATTTTTAATATACAAAATCTTTATGAATATAATACATGCATATTGATAAGAAAAATAGTAACAAAAACAATCCACACAAACATCACACTCACACAAAAAAAATACAAACATCATTGAGAAATAGAGATAACATAGATCTTCCACCAATCAGAACTCTAAATTACGGCAAAAGAAGAATAACATTTGAAGGCGTTCAGCTATACAACAAATTGTCAAAAGAAATTAAAGATTGTAAAAGTATACAAAAGTTTAAAAAACAACTTTTGGCACATATATTAAGTAACATTAACACAAATGTATAATGTATGTACGAGTACGAGTATGCGAATAAATGGATAAGTGAATAAATGTCATGTGAGAGATACATATATGCCTATGAAATGATCTAAGTGTTATATTATTGAGTATGTTTATATAGCTATGTGTATATGAGTGATTTCGTTATATTATAAATATCAGAGATTCATTTATATAGAATTATTTGTGTATTGTATAATAATGCAAATTATACTGAATACTAATAAAATATTTAAATCACTTAATAACTTCCGATAAAAAAAAAAAAAAAAAAAAAAAAACTTTAGAAACCAAAATAAATTAATAACACAATAATAATAATTGTGGTGTAGTGTAAAACTACTCCATGGCTCACTATAGTCAATCCGCAGGGCACATGTGTTATATAAAGAGTTTTGCAACTACCTACTTACACGTGTATATGTTTTGTAATATTGTTAGTTTACGGTAACTTGTTTCCTCTACGTTTATATTTGGTCCATAGTTGCGCTGCGCCGCACTTTATTGTGATATATATTGTTAAATTTTCTCATTATTAGTGAACTCTGTTTTGTTCTTATGAGGAATAAATGTCTTTAAACCGAAGTTAACGTAAAACCATAGTGGCATTGTTGGTACTATTCCTAATCAAAGGAATGAGTTATTTTCAATGACTCGCTCTGATAACAGGATAAAGCAGGCGTTGAGTACCGTCACCTAAGACAAGGTTACGAAAATCATGTAATGCCCTCCCTCTGACTGCCCAGCTATAATATTGAAAATATTGCAAAATATATTTTATTTCATTCAAAATGGTCTGTTTCGTTACTTTTTTTTAATACCCTATCTGGTCTGGCTGTAGAACCAGCGGCGATAAATAAAGAACAATTGACAGACGTCTCAATCGAGTTGGCGATTGATAAATGGACGAACGGAACAACGGTTGTAAATTGATGAAGTGTGAATTGCTTATTTTGATTTTAGAGCTCTATATTTTTTTTCAGCTTCACCCTGTATCCTGCACATGGCAGGGTAGGCAGAGGGAACTTCGGGACTTAGTGCTAAGACACTCCGTTTCATTCATTCATTCAATTCTCCACTTTCAGCTGAATTTGAGGCATTGCATGTTGAGCACTGGGACTTAACGCCGCGCTTTGCCTTGTTACGAGCTAGCGATTAAAGGAAAACAATAAACACTAAATTTGAAAATAAATATATTTCATTTCTCGAGTGGAGGTTTTTTTTTCTTTATTTTTGTTTTTTATGTAGAAATTAAACTAGCAACTTTCGTAATTATACTCAAAATCTAATATTGTATATGTGAAAATATTCTATATTTATCTCTCTCTCTCTCAGTTTCACTCTGTATCCTGCACGAGGCAGGGTAGGCAGAGGGAACCCGGGAACCTAGTGTTAGGACACTCAGTTCCACTTCCGTTCCCCACTTTCCGCCGAATTTGAGGCATTGCGTGTTGAGTGGTGGAACTCAACGCCGCGCTTTGCCTTATTACCAGAACGAAGAAATGAAACATTAAATATATAAATTGAAAATATTAAATATTTACATAGTTTAAAATGTAAATATTAAATATTTACATAGTTTAATATATTTCCTATTCCTCTTAATTTCTCGTGATTTTTAACTCTATATTTTACGCCTTATAACAATAATGCAATAAAATAACATTGATATATAATAATTAGGTAGTGGTTAGGTATTAAACAATAAATTTAACTGATGTAACTCTATCAGAATGTTTCACTTGGCTACAGCACCTTTGACCTTTCGATCTTCTCCATTAATACATATGAGGATCGGTGGTTAAATTTCTACTTGTCGTATTTTTTTTCTCAAAATGGTATGGAAACGATAACAATGACAGGATGGAACAGTACAGCGGTATTGAACTGAGCTACTTATTACATATCTTTTTTGCAAATAAGGTTAAAAATAAACTGTGAAGTTAAGCTAAATACATAGAGATCATTTTAAATTAGAAAACACCCAAGATTAAATAAAATTGCAGCTTGTCTTAGCAAAATGCTTGTAGCTCTTAAGCTACAGGCATTTTGTGATGAGTGGTGGAACTCAACGTTGCATCAGGCCTCCGGGCTAATGAGTGATGATATATAAAAATTTAAGATATACGATTATTTACTCAACAAAGATATGAGATCTACTTGTTTGTCACTAATAAGGTAATTTTCAAGATATATATTATTTATTCAATATATTAAGATAAGTGGGGAACAGGTGTGGAGTGGAGTGTCTTAACACTAGGTTCCCAGGTTCCCATTACCTACATTGCTATGTGCGGGAGAGAATCAAAGGATAAAATTACAGTACAATTTATTACTTACCACTTAACGAATTCAAACACGAATTTGGGCGGGAAGTATACTTGCATTTTCATTGTAGATATCTATTCATACATGCTTTTCTGGTATTCTCAAATCTTCATTGAGATTCAAGGACGGTACTTCGTCTTTCACCAAATATTTGTTTTTTATTAACCACATATATCTATATAGAAAATCTATACTAAAATTGCAGAATGTTTTTTTTTTAATTAAACATACTAACCTCAGGATTTTTTTATTTACAATTGAAGCTTACTTCCTGTGTGGCACCGCATTTCCGGTGCCACACAGGATTATTGTAAACGGAACATCCGCTAGGTTCCCATGTTCCCCGCACTCCCTGAACTGTGCATGATATAGTGGAAGTTAAAAAAAAACATAATTTTTATCGTTCCGACGTCACCCTCCTTAACAGTGATTAGATTTATTTCATGTCCTTAGAATTTTCCATATAGAGATATACTCAATGATTTTATCCCTTCAACCCTGCGGGCGAAGTCGCAAATAAAAGCTTGTTTATATAAAATATAAATAAGTTTACTTCTATGCATGCGTATTGGACTGTTTTCTCTATGGTGATCTCATCCCGTAGTGATGAGATGTGTTTACTTATCAAAAGGTTGTCTGGTTTTTGTCAGTAAATACCAGCTTTTTTATATTCATTAATTAAACTTAAATTTAATTCTGTAATTTGCTATTTAATGATCTTAATGATTATTTAGAACTGTCGTTGCACATTGGCCAGCGTGTAATCGTAAGCGGTACAGGTCGTAAGTTCGATCCCCACCCGAGGGAATTAAATCTATAAAAATATGTTTTTGTTACGTGCATGTAAGAATTATAATAAAAAAAATGTAATTATTTAGATATATTCAACATGAAAATTAGTAATTATAAGAAAATATTATGTAAATTGTCCTAGGCTAATACTTTAATATTTTAACTGTTTCATACATAGTTTAGCTTTTTGTTTTGTTTTTTTACATTTTCAATTATCTGTATTAATTTTAAGTGGAAACTTTATTGATTTATGTTATTTTTTTTTAATTTTATTGTATATGTTCTCTATCTTAATTGTACGTATCCCAAACATAAATAAAATAAAATTAAAAATAAAATAAAATATACATATAATAAATATGTAACTGATCGTCTGTCTGTACTTAGAAGATATAATTAAAAAAAAAATAACATAACTTTATGTGTATAATGAGATCCAAAATAGTGTTATTTTTAAATTTTGTTTATTAGTTCGTTTGTTTTTCTGTTTGTTTATTAATTTCTCAGTTTATACGCGCTAATTTGAGAAATAGCTTTCTAGATTTAGTTGCAGTTTTCACTATTTTAAACAACTTTCTGTCAAAATTTTGTATATGTTTTATTTAAATCAAAAGGACAAAGGAAAAGAGATTGCATGGAATCTCCTAGCCAAACCTCAAACACAGCCCCAAGTGAAATCTACAAAACTAACATGCCAGACTACGTTGTCCGCGGCTGATCTACTTCTTTAACTCTACGCTAACCAAATCAATACCTATAATGGAAATCGACAGCCGAAATCACAACAAAACGGATAAGAACTACAAATACTAAATCAAGCAACCAACAAAAGCACCCCAAGTCGGCCAAGTGGTAATAAGGCAAAAGCGCGGCGTTGAGTTCCGCCACTCAACACGCAATGCCTCAAACTCGGCGGAAAGTGGGGAACGGAAGTGGAACGGAGTGTCTTAACACTAGGTTCCCGGGTTCCCTCTGCCTACCCTGCCTCGTGCGGGATACAGCGAGAAGCTAAAATATAAAAAAAAAGTCGGCCATTCGCCTTGAAAACGAGCGACTACAACCCTCTAAAACTCTCATCTAATAAACTTTAAAAACATACTCGTAAAAACTACTTGTACATCTGAACATTGTATGTACTCTCACTAAGAACTTAAAAGAACACGAAAGAACGAAAGCTTACTCGAAATACAGAATTATTATTTTGATGAAATTTTAGTTCCTATTGTATAGATATTTTCTTAAAAGAGATGATATTGTCTGAACGAGAAAGTAATAGACAAAAGCGGGCGTAGCTGCAGACGGATGGTTTTTAATATTTTCATTTCTTCTCTCTGGTTAGAAGGCACAAGTGCAGCGTTCAGTTATGGTCAAACGCTATGCATTTATAATGACTATTCGACAAGAAATGAACTTCTTTTAATCTATTTTTTTAGCTTCACGCTGTATCCCGCACGAGGCAAGGTAGACAGAGGGAACCCGTGAACCTAGTGTTAATACACCGTTCAACTTCCATTTGTGGAATGAATGGCTTAGTTGGTCAGAGCGCTGGAACGGTATTCCAGAGGCGCGGGTTCAAATCATGCTTCGTTCAAAATTTTTATACGCTTCTTAAATTTAAGTTTAGTATTTTCTGTCCTAAGTGTGAAATAACACTTTAAAAACATAGTAAAAATACTAAAATAAATAGTATTCTCTCTTGCCAAACGATAATTCTTACGAGTTGTCTTTGGGTAGCGGAAATTTGTAAAAATCTCCCTACAGAGATGCTAAAAATATAAATAAATTGTAATAAAAATTGTAATGTCTTCTAAGTTGTGGAACTTAGTGTTAAGCACTCCGTTTCTAGTTGGACATTTTTATTTCCCACTCTCCGCCGAATTGCGGAGGTAATACAAACAGAGTGATGAAATATTAAATATATGAAATATTTAATATTTTCAAATTTAATAATTAATAAACTTAAATTTAAAAAGCGTATAAAATTGTTTAACGAAGCAGGATCCTGCTCCTCTTGAAAACCATTCAACATCAATTTTCATTTTTAAATTTAAGTTTAGTATTTTCTGTCCTAAGTGTGGTTTAACACTTTAAAACATAGTAAAAGAAAAAATATTTAATGTTTTCATTTCTTCGTTCTGGTAACTGGGCATAGCGTGGCGCGGAGTTCCGCCACTCAACACGTAATGCCTCAAATGCTTAACACTAATTTCTCAAGTTCCTTCTGCCTACCCTGCCATCTGCAGGATACAGCGATAGCATATGTAACCTAGTGTTCAGTTAACTCTTTACCGATACTTTCCACACATTTTGGAAATATTACTAGATATATATATATATATATATATATATATATATATATATATATATATATATATATATATATATATATATATATATATATACATATATATATATATATATATATATATATATATATATATATATATATATATATATATATAAAAATATATATAGTAATGATTTTTTTCCACCGCAGAGAGAAGAAACTCATTGAAATATAATAATTCTTGATTGAGAATTGAACCCACAACCGCTACTTCTTATAAACATGGGAAAATAAATGAAAATAAATACAAGTGTCATATCAATGACAATTTAATTTTCTAACTAATCATTTGATGATAGATATTCATCAGAAGCTTCAAAATTGTATTTTCTGTCTTCTTCTTTACTTCTTCAAGGCTGTAAAAAAAGGGAAACTGAGAAATCTGACTTGTGTGTTTGTATTTTTGTTTCAAATTTGTTTTCATTATGCTCATTTATCTAATTTATTGTTACGTTTTACAGAGGGAACTTGGGAACATAGTGTTAAGACACTCTGTTCCGTTCCCCACTTTCCACTGAATTTAAAACATTGTGTGTCGAGTGGCAGTACTTAACGTCATGCTTTGCGGTGTTACCAGAGTTAAATTATTAAATATTTCATTTCTTCGAGTAAAAATCGAATCGACTACCTATCGCATTTACAGTCCCAGGCATGTGCCCCTCTCGCGGCAGACTTAATGCTTACTGTCGCTTACTTATGCTTTTAGATTGTTTTTAAAAAGTAATCAAAAGTACTGAGCCATTTCGAGATAGAATAGAACAGTCATACACTTCGTTACTGTACTAGATTTCAGTTATTAAATGATAATTTACTCTTTTAGGACAGCTGTAGAAATTTCTACCGTCTCTTTACTATAACCGATAGATTTCAGGCTGATAGAAATCTAAAGACTTACGATTTAAAAGAGCTTAGTATAACTCACATTTTGCAAAATGCTCTTTTTTACTTAAAAAAAAGTAACTAGGGTACCTGTGCCCTTAAAGTAGGCCAACTTAGTGTTGAAACACTCCACTTAGCACTTTCCATTCCAATTTTTGAGACACTGTGTGTTGAGTGTCGGTACTCTACGTAGAACTTCGTCTTTTTGCCAAAGCAAAAATGTTATAAGTATTAAATACAATAACAGAAGATAAAAATAACAAAAACATAACGTATTCTGACGTCATAAGCCCTTAATGCTTACATACTATTATTATTACACTTCCATACTGTTATTTTTTGTTGAAAAGAGAAATATAATAACTAATAAGATTACAGCAAGTTTCTTACAATATACGAGCATAGCAGTTGCGTTTGTATGGAATATAAAAATATTAAATTATGTTTTTTTTCCCATTACTGAAATAATGTCGAGAAATTTTGTCTCTAAGACTTCCTAAATTTCAGCGTTCTACGCCGCGTATTTCTGCCTGAAATTCTATCAGGCAATTGGTAACGGAACACGTAATATTGTTAGTTCTTATATATGTAATAATCGCCTCACGCTGTATCAAAATTACGTAGAGGAAATAGCAAGAGTACGTAGAAGAAATTTGGAAACATAGAGTCACATGACGTAACTCAGCTCCGCATTCTATCATACTTAAATGGAGTAAGGAATGTTTAAGACATTACGTGTTGAATGGCAGAACTCAATACCGTGCTTTACCAAGTTGCCAGAGCGATGAAATAAAAATAAACATTTAACATTTCATTCAATCCAGTGGGAACCGAACCTAAATTATGTAAACATATAAGTAATAAATTAAACCACAACTCTATGGGATTGTAATAATTAGGTTCCCAGGTACCTTTTGCTTACTTTACGAGGAGCCGAATATATCACTATAGCTAAAAAAATAACAATATTCAATTTGTACGAAATTTTCTTGTATTCATCTAGTAAACTGTATTAGGTTTTTACTGCCGTAGAAAGAACGTTCTCATATGGTTAAAATACTTGGCCTTCTGCCAATATACCTGCTGACTCGAGAAAGGCTTAAATTTAAACGAGAAATAAATATTGACAATTTACGACCTTAAGGTAAAAATATAAATAAAATATTGTGCGAAAATAATCCTAATCAGAGTCATCATTATCATCAGCTTCACGCTGTTCAGCACGCCAGATATGGCTGGGTATGGGAGATATGGGATACTTAGGAACATAATGTTAAGACATTCTCTTCTGTTTCCCACTTTCTAGAACGAAGAAATTTAGATATTGAGATGTATAATATTTCAATTGCTCGAGTTGGGATCCTATCGCTTTTCTAAGGCGACGGGCCTTTTTCTGAGCGTAGTTCTTTATACATCACCTAAACGAGGCAAAGCGCGACGTTCCTTTCGGCCAATCAACACGCAATAACTCCAGATTTCAGCGGAAAGCGCAGAATGAAATGTCACATCACTAAGCTTCTCTGCCTATCGTGCTATACACGTGATACATCGTGAAATTAAAAAAAAAATATATAAAATTTAACAGCAGTTTTCTATATTGTACCAGAGCGAAGAAACAAAAATAATAAATGTATTATACGAGAAACGAATTAACCTTTTGCGTTTACGCCTGCACTTTTACGCCACGATAGGCCTTATAATTGTTTATAACAAGGTATTGTTGTTTAAAGTGAGTAAAAATTAAGTTTTCATTGTATGTCTTATCTATGTATATCGTCTTTAAAATATCATTTTATAAGATACACAAAATTAATTCAGGTTAGTAAATATATAATATTTTTTTTTTCTACTCGATATTGAACCCGTTATCAATACGTTCACATTTAATCACTATTTCTAGCCAAGATGCGACACAGTTACATTTCAAGCAAGAAATTCGATTTTCTATGTCTTTTTGTTTAAAGAAAGTAATTATTTCAAGTCTTAACCAAAAGGAGCTTTTTGAAAGCTTTAAACGTCTGTTAAAGACAATAGACTATAAATTGTAATCTGACATTCAAGTACAAGTATGTAAGAAGTGGAAGAAAAGTGGCCAGAGAAAAGTCACAGTTGGTCCTGATACATAAATATATTTTTTAAATTTCAAAATTTCAAAATAATCAATTGACACCTGTCGTGGCGCAGCGGCACAAGCGTGTGACTGTATACGACAGGTCCTGCATTCGATCCCCAGTCAAGGAAATATTTAATATTTTCAATTTAAATATTTAATGTTTCATTTCTTCGCTCTGGTAATTAGGCAAAGTACAGCGTTGAGTTCCGCCACTCAACACGCAATGCCTCAAATTCGGCGGAAAATGGGCAACGGAAGTGGAACGGAGTGTCTTTACACAAGGTTCCCGGGTTCCTTCTGCCTACCCTGCCTCGTGCGGGATACAGCGTCGAGCCAAAAAAAAAAAAAAGAAAAAAAAAAAATAAATTAATAAAATAAAATAAAATTGGCAATACAAATAAATAAATAAAATAAAATTTACTATTTAGTTAAATATAGTATTGTTTAATATGTATGTGTATATGTAAAAATATTTATATATACACTTTTTGTTTACATATATACATATATTTATGTATATAAATAGAGGCTTGTGTGGAGCACAAATGTAACTGTTGTGGGTTCAATCTTCACTCGAGGAAATAAATATTTGATTTTATAATTTCTTCCCTTTAGTAATAAGGAAAAGCGTGACGTTGGCTTCCGCTAATCAACACGCAATGCCTCAAATCGGCGGAAAAGTACGGACTGTCTTAATACTAGGTTCCCAAGTTCCCTATGTCTACCCTTAAATTGAGAACGAACAAATTAAAATGATAATATTTAAACTGAGACCAATTTTAACATTGATTTGTAAATATTACGCGGTCTTATAATAATTTGAATTCTTAAAATGCTTTTCGTGTACCATTAAATATGTACGACAAATCATATCTCACGGGTGACATAAGTCTCTACATATAATAAAAATGTAAATGTTCGTCCGTACGTTTCTATCAACTATATTTACTGTTTACTGTCCTTAGAGGCCATATAACCGTAGTATTTAACTTTAAACGTGGTGATAGTAGATTCATTTCCATCTCGTATATGCGTTGTTAGGTTTTTTTAAATAGAAAATAGCCTGATCAACTTTGTCCTTGAACCTCTTGGAAACTGCATTAAACCTCTGACTGAGGCATATGTTCTGATCAGTGTACGTCCAAATCTTGATAAGCATGTTACATATTATGTATAATGACAGCATTTCTTTAGGTATATCGATTGGGCGAAAAGTGGAAAATGGAAGTCTTTTCATGAACGGAGTATCTTAACATTAGGTTCCCAAGTTCCCTCTGCCTACTCTACCATGTGTGAGATACACCGTAAAGTCATTATGATCAGACGATATAAACCTCACAGATAAGTTAAATGATGCAAATCTAAATAACACATTATACACTGCAATATCAAACTCAATGAATGTTGACTTTCAGTTATTGGACGTCCACACAAGCGAGCGTCCCTCAGGGAGGTGCATTGGGATGGAGAGGTAATAACAAATATATAATAGCTTTTCTGTTTTGGTAATGTTTCGTGTGATATGATTATTATAAATTTGAATTTAATAATAGTTTATTTGCATGTTGTGGTGCAAGGGCAAAGTCAAGTGGAAACGCGAGAGGTTATGAATTCGATGCCCACTCGAAGAATTGAAATATTCAATATTTTCATTTCTTCGCACCAATAGTAAGCCAAACTGTGGCGTTAAGTTCCGCTATTCGACACGCAATGCTTCAAATTAGGTGGAAAGAGGGGAACGGAGTGTCTTAATATCCCAAGATCTCTCTGACTACTCTGCCTTCCGCAGGATAAAGCATTTGTCTATGCCTTGAGCACTCTATAGTCAAAAATAACTCAGCTTCACGCTGTATCTCGCACATGGCAGAGTAGGAAGAAGGAACTTGGGAACCTAGACATTTCGTTCCACTTCTGTTCCCCACTTTCCGCCGAGTTTGAGGAATTGGAGGTAGTGCGTGTTGTGTGGCGGAACTCAACGCTGCGCCATACCTTGTTATCAGGGCGAACAAATTACAACATTGAATATTTAATTGAAAATATTAAATATTTCATGTCCTCGAGTGGGATTCGAACCCACAACCTATCGTTAACAGTCACACGCTTGTGCGGCTGCACCGCCTTAGGTCTCTCTAATCAAAAATAACGTGATAAATAAATAAATAATATATTCTAAACCCTTTTGAAAGCTTGTTATTAACAAGGTTTCTGTAAATTGATTTGTTATTTTCTTACTGTTAAATTTTCTATATTTAACTACAATATTTTTTTTATTTGAACAATTTATAAAATATTTATTCCATAAATATATATGTCGTTTTATTATATTAAAAACGGTAACATTTTAAAGAAATCCTTAGTAATCATATAAATAACTCATCGATCCTTTTATTTCGGACTTATCTCCAACGAAAAATACATAAAAGGAAGACAGATCTTGTTATTCCATACAATGTTTATCTCATTTGATTGGTTGCCACGTAACAGATATTACGTGATGGCGTACTGTAATAACGTATTTTATTTGTATATACACCCTTATCTTGGCTTAAAGATGTTTTATAAAAAAGCGCATTATTGTAATGTAGCTCGGTAACGTATGGCCTAATTGACGTCGTCCGATTGGATAGTTTCCAAGAGGCGCGGGTTCGAGTTCCGTTATGTTCATCTTTTATCAGCCGTCGTTTGTTATGTCTCTGGTCAATTGCCTATCAGAGCAATAAATTATTATCATTTTTAAAACCACGGTTTGTCTTACCAGATGATAAATTACAAATCTACTATGTTTACAAGCAGCTGCCTTAACTATACTAATATTATTTTATTCGACAACATACGAAGTGCAATATATCATCCAAATGTTGATGCAGTTTCGGTAAATATTTAGTATTTAAGCATTGAATGCGGAGCTGAATTAACGAAATTATACTTGATAACCGATTTAGAAATGTTTGCATTTTATGTTTGGCAGACCCATAGAACATTAATTTTAGTCTTTGAAGATCAAAGTCTTATTATTTTTAGGGCTCCGTACCCCATAAAGAAGTAAGCAGAACCATTATACCGTCTTAACAGACGGACTACAAACAGAGCATTTATCTCGTGATCACGTGGAGATATCATAGTGGAATTAATATCAAGTATCCAGGTTTACTTTTCCAGGGAAAGAAAGGAAGATACGAGTATTTATGGATTGTTTTTGCTGCAGTTTATATGAAATTCATTGCATAATAAAGACCTACTGCATACTTCCCGTGGCCCTACAGTTAAGTAACTGTGACGTTAACCACAGTTAAAATAATTAATTTAACCCCAAAAGGAACATAACGAGAGTCTAAAAAATATCCACCATACTCGTAAGTACCTTATAACGGCGTCGATAATATAATTCAGTATGTTTATTCAATATTAATTATGTATCGTTTATTTTAAGCGATCCCAAAGGATGAAAGGTTGAACGTGTTAAATTTTATGTTATCTCTGTATAATTAAAAATAATAGGATTGTATTGTTTTGAAAGCTTTTGTCGACATACTAAGTAATAAATGCGATTTTGCTTGATATTTCTGTTTTAGTACTGGGTTTCTGTCTCGATGCCTAATCTCTGCCCACTCACTGAGCTTCACGCTGTATCCCGCATATGACGGGATAGGCAGAAGAAACTCAGGACCTAGTGTTAAGACTCTCCGTCACGTTTCCCACTTTCCGTCGAATTAGAATAGAGAAATACTGGCGCCTTAATACGAAAATTTGGATGTGTTTTACATTACGAGGTAATAAAGTTTATTAAAAAAAAATAAGTATCAGTTTAAATCACAATAGTTTTTTCTAAATTTACTGCATACTGTGTATTATTACAGATGTTCTCTTCCATCTACAGTAGCGGAATAGGCAAAGTGAACGTTAGGCCTGTCGTGGCGCAACGGCACATGCGTATGACTGTAAACGACGGGTTGTGGGCTCGATCCCCACTCGAGGAAATTAAATATTTAATATTTTCTATTTCAATATTTAATGTTTCCATTTCTTTGCTCTGGTAAGAAAGCAAAGCACGGCGTTGAGTTCCGCCTCTCAACGCAAAATGCCTCAAATTCGGTGAAAAGTGGGGAACGGAACGAAGTATATTAACATTATATTCCCAAGTTCTTTCTGCCTACACTGTGTGAGATACAGCGTGAAACTGAGTGACTGATCTCTCGCTGAACATTAGGTCCGCGCGGAGAAGTAAGAACCTTTTTTGTTCATAGACGTAACACAATGGAATGAGACAACACCAAATCGATGATATGTACATATAATACATATGCCTATCATTATTACTTCTTGAGAGTGTCAAGGAGGTTCATAATAGCGTAATAAACGTGACCTATTTTCGTCTTTGTTTATATCGAATACGATTTATTGTTTCTTAAATGATACGAAAACCTTTTGTTGCCTATATGTTGTGCATTATTATAAAGCTACTAAATACTACAGAAAAAGTGGAAACTGACAATGCGAAATATGACATTTTTTTGACTTCAATACATTTAAACTGAGTGCAAGTGCTGGCAAACTTAAATGTGTCAACTTTTAATAATTGTACTCCCCGTTGACATAAATTCATAAAATTTGTACAGAACGCTCAAATGGCGTTTCCGAACTGCACTTGACCGATTTCGTTATTATACATCTTCCTTAATTTTCCAGAATTACGTTTTAGGATTCACACAGAAGAAACAGAGATATATTTATAGCTAGGGCTGGTAACATTGTACGACATGAACCTTCCAGGACTATGGGGTCTTCATATTTATAATATATTTTTTCATTATCAGTCTTTCCACTTGCGTTTTGCATTTTCAGAACTACTAAATGGATTTTGTAAAAAAAAAAAATGTTTGGTTTTTGTTATTAAATACTTCTAATAATAATCTGACCATCTTTAGTCTATAATTTACTTTCTATAGTTAGAAAACATGATGAATACTTTCTCTAATCATGAAAAAGAGAAAATCTTTTATGGATACACAGCTACTAAACTTATAGATATATAAATAAATAACACATATAATATTGGAAAATTTTAAGTTCAACCAACCACTGATATGATAAATAGATGTGAAACTCCAAGATCTCGTAGGAAACTTTGAAGCTTGATATATGCCGGAGCTTTCTAATATTATGCTGATACGGTCTACTTTAAGTATTGAAAATATGAACTTTGAAAATATTATATTGCGTCACATCTACTTAGAATAAATCCTAAGCCGATCAATATCTGTACATGGAAGATATATGAGAAAAATGTTCTTGGGAGTACTGAACTATTTAAAAAAGCTCGAAACAATTATTATTTAAAAAAGCTTGTTTGTCAGTTTGTCTGTGCTATTGTGCCTGTTTATCTCAGAAACAGCTTCATCATTATTATATTCGGGTAAATTAACCTTAACTTTTAATGCTCATTTTACTTTGATGAGTTTAAAAATAAAAACTTATGTCTATATAAATTATTTGCCTTTCACGTAATTTCTGTAAAATAACTGTTTTCTTAAAATGGCTGAAACGTTAGTATTTAATGTATAGTTCGCACTAATAATGCAAGTTCAAGCGGGTGAAGCAACGAGCGAAAAATTATTTATCATTATTATTATGGTTATAATAAAAAGCAACGAGGCCTGTCGTGAGGCCTGTCGTGGCGCAGCGGCACAAGCGTGTGACTGTAACCGACAGGTTCTGGGTTCGATCCCCGGTCGAGGAAATGAAATATTTAATATTTTCAATTTAAAATATTTAATGTTTCATTTCTTCGCTCTGGTAATAAGGCAAAGCGCGGCGTTGAGTTCCGCCACTCAACACGCAATGCCTCAAACTCGGCGGAAAGTGGGGAACGGAAGTGGAACGGAGTGTCTTAACACTAGGTTCCCGGGTTCCTTTTGCCTACCCTGCCTCGTGCGGGATACAGCGTGAAGCTAGGAAAGTAAAGGAAAAAGCAACGAGCGGGTCGGTAGTCCTTTAATAAATTAATAACATTTACATTATTTCATACATGTTTTCACTGGAATCCTTTTCTTTAAAGTAGGATATCACAGATCATAAAACAAAAATTAAGTTACTGAATTATCAACAATAAAGTCAAAGCTATTGGGTTTAGTTGAATTACGGCTTACAGTAGCCTTACAAAGTATACAGTAGCCTTTTGAATAACAGCAAGGTCTCAAAACAAAGAAAACCCAACGTCAACAAATTGTCGTGTTAATTTTGATCTCATGAAATCAACATTGCAACAACAACCAGAGCGATACCAGAGATAAATAAAATATAATTATAACCCCTATTTAGAATCGAACCCACAACCTTGACACAGTTCTATTGTACCACAACGGCTTGAAAAATATTAAAATTTAACTTTAAAATACTTCATTTAATTGACATATATAATTTTATACACATATAAACATATAAAAAAATCCAATTGAAAAGAGAACTACTCGAGCTTTGTGTTATTTGAATTTCATGCTCAAGGTATTCAGAACAGGCAGCATTGGAGCACTTGGCACGGAAATGAAGGACCGACCGGCTACATCCGGTCGCCATGCTGCTCAGCTGCACCAGTCAAATGTAATTTTGCATACAAACTTAGTATTCTGTGAGCGTTTGATGCATTTCTACAAAAGCTTAGGATTTCCTCATAGCGTGGGATGATTTATTATTGGACAGTGTGATGTGTCACAATTATGTTTAAAAGCACTTACCGTTCCGTTAGACAGAGGAAACTCAATGAAACCTAATGTAAGACACTCTGTACCTATAAAACATGAGCCGTTTTCCTTAGTTATTGCGTGTTGAGTAGTGGAGCTTAACGCCGTTAAATATATTTTTATTTTATTTTTCACTACATATATTTAGTTAAACGTTTTTCACTATATTTAATTACACTTTGTCCCAACACAACGTTCCCACGCTTTCGTTCTAATTGGTACAACGGAATCGAACACGCAATGGTTTTACGTTTGTAGATTCATGAAACGTAATAAGTAAAAAAATATAATATCAAGACACTTGTTGTTTTTTTTAGCTTCACTCTGTACACTGAACATAACAGGTAAAGACATCTTGGAAGACTAGTGTCAAAACAATCCCTAACCACGTGAAAACCCTCCGTTCCCCACTTTCCACCAAATTTAAGGCAATACATGTTGTGGAGGAACTGATCACTGCACTTTGCTTTGTTACCAAATCGAAGGCATAACGATTTTAAACATTTAATTTTCTTGAATGGGAATTGAACTTAGAATCCGAGACGAATGTCCACGTTTTCTTGTGCTCCTGTCTCCACGATTGACCTCTAAAAGTAATGATCTTCTGCAGGAAATTAAGACAGTCCACCTAATAATTAAGACATTCCTCCCGTACGAGAACACTCTGTAGGATATATGCTATAGAGGACGCACATCGAGGAGACGTGCTTCACAAAGTAGTGGGTCCCCAATAATTCAAGTTGATACTGAGGTGAACAGTACTTAATTTGACCGAACCTGACTCTATACTGAGCCAAACTGTGTTTTAGCGTAAAGTACTATGTCGCTCTATTGAAGACTGTCAGTTTTTTTGAGGCCAACTTAGCGTTGATTTGCAGATGATCGCAATACTAGCAGCTGAAACGTTAATATGCTGATACTAGGCACGGTTAAAAAAGGCTCAAAAAGTGGTGACACAACAGGAGAAAAAAATGGAATTTTTAGTCAACAAAAACTTGTGTCTTCTGGAGTTAAATTGAATCAGGTTCCTTTTTCCCACGAGGAAACATTTCTGAAGGATATTTCAACACAAAATATATGTTTACTTTAGGCCTGTCGATCTACCCAATAAGGTGAAATATTTAATATTTTCATTTCTTCGCTCTGATAATAAGGAAAAGCGCGTTTTGTCCCCCACTCAACATGCAATGCCTCAATATCGTCGATAAACGGGAAAAAGTCGTCTATTTTTGTTTCTACATTAAAGTATTAGCTATCTAGATCAAAGATTAATGTTTACAACTGTATAAATATAGATAGTCTCATTATTTTCTACATTAAGGTTAGGCTGTACGGTGATGCTACTTATACGAACCTGGGAACCTTGTGGAACTGATTTTCACCGTGCTTTGCTTTGTTACCAGAGCAATGATATAATAATATTAAATATTTAATTTTCTCGAATGGGGATGGAACCTTGAATATGTGTCCTTGTGTCGCGACTGACCACCAAAACTAGTAATCTACTGCAGATAACCTGAGATTCTAATATTACGAAAAAATCTTTTGAATTCACCCAAAAAACTACAAACTTAATGTAAATATATTTAAATATTTTTACGACGTGCTACTGCTTACGGAATCAGATATGATCTTCATTTTTGTTTAAAGCTAAAGCTTACCTTTGTCTTTTAAAAATATAAATAAAAATATGTACGGTATAAATTTTAGTACAATTTTATTGTAATACGTTTTATGAATATTCAGATAAAAATCTTGGTATAGAGAAATGTTTAGCTAAAAAAATAACCGTGAGGAACGTAAGCGGATGTATCTTAATGGGAACAGTGTCCAAGTTTATTACCAAGTTCTCTTTGCCTACATTGCCATATGTAGGATACGTCATCATCATCATCATCACCAGTGTATGACAGTCCACTCCTGAACATAGGCCTCCCCTAGAGCGCAATACGTTGCTCGGTCCTCTACCCTCCTCATCCAGTGTCTGTGTGTAGGGTACAGCGTGAACCTGAAAAAAAATATTGTAGTACAATAAAAAAATATATTTGTAAGATCGATCCTATATACTCGATGTAATTGGCGGAAAGATAGGAGCTAAAGTGTCTTATTAAGAACGAAGCATTAACACACACCGTTAAGATAAAAAACTGTGGTAGGGAAAAGCAATAAGGTTTATATGATAAAGCGTATCGCGACACAAAAAAAAAATGTTTTTTAGTACCTTATTTACTTATTTTTAACTAACCTACTCCCTCACACGGCCAGAGCCAGGTAGTGGTAACTTGGGAACCTAGTGTTCTGAGACTCCGTTTTACTTCCGTTCCCCATTCTCCACTAAATTTGAAGCTTTGTGTGTTGAGTGGCGAAACTCAACACCGCACTTTGCCTTATAACCATAACGAAGAAATGAAAACATAAAATATTTAATTTGAAAGTATTAAATATTTAATTTTCCCGAGTGAGGATCGAACCCACAACCTGTAATTTTCAGTCACACGCCTGTACCACTTCGCCACGACAGGCCTCAACCTCAACTAACCTACCATGTAAAATGAGAGATGCTACAAGTTTAATCTGTCTTTCTCTGTTCTATCTATTTAGGGTGCGGTTTTCTAAGTCGAAAGCTTTATTCATCGCGGTGGTTCTTATCTATGTTTCCTGAAAATCGGATTAGCAGCTTAAAAGCTACAAACACTTTGCCAAGATGAGGTACGGTGAGGTACGTGCGTCGGAGGTTCTTACAAAATTAAAATTTTGTATTATATGTTGTCCCTCCTGTTTTACTATGAATTGTATATGTACTACATTGAACTAATTCAGTTTTGTGAATTATAAGTGTAATTTAGTTTTCATTTGCAATATTTAAATTTAGTTAAATAATAATTATTTAAATTTAGTAGATTAGTTTTCATTTGCAATTAAAATACTCCGTTCCACTTTCGCTCCCCACTTTCCGTCGAATTTGAGGCATTGCGTGTTGAGTGGCGGACCTCAACGCCGCGCTTTGCCTTATTACCAGAGCGAAGAAATGAAACATTAAATATTTAAATTGAAAATATTAAATATTTCTTTTCCTCGAGTGGGGATCGAACCCAGAACCTGTCGGTTATAGTCACACGCTTGTGCCGCTGCGCCACGACAGGCCTCATTTATTTATTCAATCTTAATTTTAGTTACTCTCGCACAAGGCAGGGTAGGCAGAGAGAACTTGGAGACCTAGAGTTATGAAACTCCTTTCCACTTCTCGCTGCGCCACGACGGGCCTCAAATTATATATTTAGTTTTATTTATTAATATATTGAAGCGTTTGACACTTTGGTTTTACATAGAGACGTCTCCTCGTGTGCGTTCTCTACCACATTTATGATGGAAAATGTCAGTCTCAGTACGCCATAAGCTGGAATACTATCCATACCACCTGGATACATGGCATTCTACTACGGTGCGATACCATATGAACTTCATTCCACGCGCGTGAACTTCATACAACTGTAGAAAAGAACCTACCTGCGACAGTATTTCCGGGTTGATACAAAATCAGTATCTTCAAAAAGCTCATCTAACTCCAACTTAAATGCCGGCAAAGCACCTGTAGAACTATCGTGTGCGTCGGTGATCATATACCATTCTATCGCCGTTTTATACGCTTGTTTGCCTTCTCTTTCTCATAAAAAAGAAGAATCTGTACATATCAAAACAATATGTTAAACTGATATAAATAAATATTTTTATATGTATATATAAATATAAAAAAAAAATAACGTACCTGAGTCCTATCTACGAGTATAATATAATATATAAAATAAGTTAATATGAATTATATTTGCTAAAGCATAACACAAGATATAAGAACACAACAGAAGAATTTGTGAAGAAAGTCCTTTTCAAAAGACGTATAGTTATGTAGGTAATTCGACATGATATATTAATATACCTGCGTCAATGTGTCGCCATAAGTGCCACTAGGACAAATCTCTTTCAAGTTCCACTTGAAAATAACAATATTTTGATCTGTTTATATAGTAGTGTTTGTTTTTGGCGCTGCCTTCAGGATTTATTTAATGTATTTTTTTCATTTCATATAATTGACAGTAAAATTCAAAGGTTGTAGGATGTTTTACACTCTTAGGACATTTTTTTCTCAGGCTGACTGACAATATAGCTACAGCGCGGCTCAGTAAGTCAGTATCAGTCAGTCAGGTTGAGAAAAAAATCATACAAAATAATTCTACTCGCTGCCAAGTCACGACCTGGTAGGATATTTCCCGTAAGTGTACAATTACAAAATTTAGCAAGAATTGAAAGCTTACATTCAATATATATGAAAATAAAAATGCAAAAAAAAATAAAGTTATTTAAAAAAAAACAGCAAAAATACTATATTAATATTTTCGGTTTATTTATTACTAGAAAAAAGAAATGAATGAATTGTGATCAAATATATGTATTACAGCTTTCAGCTTCACGCTGTATCCCGCACATCATTCCGGCAAGGTGAGAAGAAGAAAGTTGGGATCCTAGTGTTAAGAAATTTCCATTCGTTGAGTGTTTACCTCCACGCCAGAAGCTAACAAAGTAACCGTAATAACTTCAATAATAATAATTATCTTCTTATCAAAAATTGGAAAAACTGATTTGAAAATAGTGTGAAATTAAATTACTCAGCTTCACGCTGTATCCCGCACATGGCAGGGTAGGCAGAGGGGAACTTGGGAACCTAATGTTAAATCACTCCGTTTCACTTCCGTTTCCCACTTTCCGCCGAATTTGAGGCATTGCGTGTTGAGTGGCGGAACTCAATGCCGCGTTTTGCCATCTACCAGAGCGAAGAAATGAAACATTAAATATTTCAATTGAAAATATTAAATATTTTTTATCCTCGAGTGGGGATCGAACCCAGAACCCGCCGATTACAGTCACAAGCGTGTGTGCCACTGCTCTACGAAATGCCTCTGAAATGTGAAATTAAATTAATTTTATAATAATCTACAAACTGTTTACAAAGAATAAAAGTCTGCATAAAAAGAAAAACTACCTAATGTTATTGCCAAAGTAAGTGATTTCACAGAAGACAGCACACCTTGAAAGAAATGAGATCGCCTTAAGGCTATTTCAAGCATCAAAATACTTTCAGAACTTTTCATTTAAAAGAACAAATTCATATCCCAGATGGTTTTGAAATATAAAAAAGATATAACATAAATGATAAAATTGTAACACTATTTATGACTAGTTTTCGGTTTTATCTGCTTTAAATATAAATTTTAATTTTGTTTTCTATTGCAATTTTGTCTAATTAAATTAACTTTGTGAACGTACTAAAGATTTCCATAATAATATTTTTTTCATGTCTTCCATGAACGAAAAGCTATTAGTTATAAATATATTACACGTATAGATAATAAAGTGGTTTAACGCTGTTTCCTGCATATATCAGGGTATACAGAGGGTCCAGCACTTCGTCTCATATCTGAGTTTGTGGCAAACAGGACTTAAATTCTTCTTCTTCTTCTTCTTCTTAGCTTCACGCTGTATCCCGCACGAGGCAGGGTAGGCAGAGGGAACCCGGGAACCTAGTGTTAAGACAATGCGTTCCAATTCCGTTTCCCACTTTCCGCCGAATTTGAGGCATTGCGTGTTGAGTGGCGGAACTCAACGCCGCGCTTTGCCTTATTATCAGAGCGAAGAAATGAAACATTAAATATCTAAATTGAAAATATTAAATATTTCATTTCCTCGACTGGGGATTGAACCCAGAACCTGTCGGTTACAGTCACACGCTTGTGCCGCTGCGCCACGACAGGCCTCGACTTAAATTGAAGTTTGTTTTTTTGTTGGTATACTAAAAAAAAGAGTATTACATCAAGGATGAGAAAAAAATACTAAATGCGACCAAAATGTTATATAATTTATAAAAAAATGTAAAAAAATCGCTTGAATGTCATCGTTTGAAGTTTGAATATCTCATTAGGACATTCTTTGCGGAAACATCCAGTGATTGCTATATGGATCTCTATTTTGAACTTGTGTTACTAATCGGTTGAGCTTTGAATGAAATTGATAAAATTTTGTAAATGGTAAAAATTTAAAATATTAGAAATAAACACATACATGCATACACATACATAGACACATAGTACATGTATCTAAGAGATATTAATACTACGTCAGAAAAATCTCTAAATGTATATTTTTTTTATGGAAAAGACAAGGCAAACCAGCGTACGGGTCACCTGATGGTGAGTGATCACCGCCGCCCTCCGCGCCATGTAACACCAGGGTAGATACACGTGCGGCCTTTGAGGTGGTGGTAGACGCGCTTTTCCAAGGTACAAATGTGGTATCGACCTGGAAATACTACCACGAGAAGACTTTCCACAGATATATTGCGAATGGAAGGAAATTCTTTGTAACAGCTTCGAACCAGTTTTAAAGATAAGCGTGTGCAATCAAACAGTCTCTTTAATTTTGCACTATAAATATAGATTAGGTACATCGATATACCAATGGCCCCAGCTTTTGATTGAACAAAGCTGGAGGTAACAAAACAAACACGTCATGTAATGCGAACGTGATAGCAGTTGATTGTTGTCTCAATTAATTAATCCCAATATATGTATCTAGTGGTTAATGAGATATGATACATTTACATATATTTGTTGAATTAATTTTATCTTAAATATGAATTAAATGTAAGGAATTGTATATATTACGCTTGCAGCAGTAGAAGTAGAATATATATTCAGCTTCACGCTGTATCCCGCACATGAAAGGGTTATATTGGGAACCTAGTGTTAAGACACTTCCTTCCGTTCCTTCCTTTCTTTACCAATTTCTTTCTTCCTTTACGCCAAATTTGAGTCATTACATGTTGAGGAGCGGATCTCAACGCCGTGCTTTGCCTTCTTACCAAAGCGAAGAAATGAAAATATTAGGTAGTTTGTTTGAAAATATTAAATAAATATTTCACTTTTCCTGTCCTTCAGTCACAGGTTTGTCCCGCGAATATATATATATATATATATATATATATATATATATATATATATATATATATATATATATATATATCTATATATATATATATATATATATATATATATATATATATATATATATATATATATATATATATATATATATTTAACAAATAAGAATATATATATTTTCTTCAACAGTACACAAAATAAATAAAACCACAATATCTTTCACACGCAGAATAAAACGTCAAACTAACAACAAAAGAAAGACTAACTAAATAAACCAGACGTATTTTTTCTCTATTTAAAGCTATAATTGTATAAAAACATAATTAAAAGTCCCTAAAGCTGTAAACGAGACTCATTGTAAGTCTATCACGAGGTAACACTGAGCAAATATTGAGTAGGCGTGACCAATTTTCTATTGTTAAAGGTACATTCACGTGTGTTGAAGAAACTAGAAATTTGTTCTGAGTATTCTTGGTAAGCGTTGAAAATAATAATCGTGTACCAATGTATTGGTAAACCTGATTGATGTGCTTGGTGGTGCGGCGTTGAGTTACGCTACTCAACACTCAATGTCTCAAAGTCGGGTTGAAAGTGGATATATTTAATTATATACATAATTTATATCAAATTCAAATTCAAATATTTTTATTCAAAATAAGAAGTTACAAGCTTCATTTTTTGAACGTCAAATGATTTACCACCAGTTCAGTAAAGCTACTGCCTCAGTCCTGAGAAGAACCGGCGAAAGAAAATCAGCTGGACATGTCTTTTTTTTCAATGAAAATTTACATCACAAAATAAATAAGTTATATGTATATTTATATCAAATATAAAAATATATTTTGAAAAGACCAACTGTTGAATGTTTCTTTTTGACTCTTTTCAACAGAACTTCTTACATTTTTGTATAACTTGACGACTCATAAAGTATTTAAAGTTAACTCTGACTCTGGCTTCGACTCTGTTTTGATTTGAGCCTTTTTAGACAAAGTGGAATATATCATTCTATATAGCTCTTTTCTAGAAAAAAAAACACTATCTAAAAGTAATTTTCTATATCATTCAATTCGAACCAGTGTTTCCTGAGATTAAAGTGTTCAACTAAACACACTTTTCAACTTTATAATATAAATATAAAATTGTAGATACGAAAGAGTTCAGAAGAATACCCATACTACCTGTTTATTGAAATAAATTCGTATCTTTTCAAAGAAGGTTGATCTTTTTCCAGACAAGAAGTAATAAAGTAAGGAGACAGCTACTAAATACAATAATACTGAGCAAATTGTAAGAACATTTTAGAAAACATTATCCACGTCGGCATCACTCCGAACATAACGAGTTTTAATTTCACTTAATATTTTTGCAGTTTAATTTCCTTGAAGTTTTATTTCCAAGTGTGAAAACCCAGTGTTAAGGACATTTCGTTCTCATTCAAACACTTTCATTCACCAATTTCAGTAGAACTTGAGGCATTGCATGTAGAACGGAACATCAACGTGCTTGCCTTGTTACCAGAGCAAATAAATGAAAATATATATTTTTATATTTATTCCAGTACAAATCGAATCCATTACATTGTAGCGTTTTGTCGCACACTTGCTGCGCTACATACCCACTATAGTAAATTCAATCTGCATTATATAATGGTCTATATGGCGTTTACAATATCAAAGAAACTTTCATCAGTATCATATGTTCCAGCCGTTCTATTTCTTGTAGATAGCGAAGTTATAACAAAGTTCTCTTTAGAGACCATTTGTTTTGAATTTGTATGGAAAAGCTACAATTTTACACATATACATGAATTTTAATTTCTATCGAAAAGTTCCTTAAGAGGTATATTACTATATTACGGGACTTGAATTACTTTAATTAATATCCTCTCTCTGATAACGATTAAGCGCGGCGTTAAGTTTTGCCAGTCACAATGTCTCGAAAATTGAATGTTGCGTGGGAAAGGATACGTCTTAATACTAGGTACTCTCTTCATGCTACACGCGAGATACAGGGTGATAGTAAATAATGTCTGTATTGAACGTATAAAAAAATGACATCGAACATCGCTGCAGTGGTAGCATTGTTTTAAAGAACTATTCAACAAAGAAATTAAAGAGGACACAAAAAAATATTTACTTGATTTTTAGCACAAAAAGAACGATGAGATGATTTCGAAGCTTTCGAAGGGTCTAGGAAATATGTTGTGATTGTATGTTGTACTATGACATAGAGTACTAGATCATAACTCAATTATTTCTGTCGAATAAACATATAAAGTTCTTTTTTGGCACAACTCTACGCCGTCTGTGTTACGATAGCAGGGAAATGAAGATGATGTTAGTATTTCCTATTCCCTTAAATGAGAATCGAACCCAGAGAGATATTATTAGCGGTACAGTTTGTGAAGGTTCTTTAAAAAATATAACAGAAATTATTATATCAACCTTAGGTAATTCCTAACGAAAGAGAGAAATGACTTGGAAATTTTAGTAAAAAAGACGCATTCAAGTGTAATTTTGATATGAAAAAAAAGTTGTCAAGTACAATTGGGACTTGTACAGTGGCGGTTCCGTACCATTTCAATGATTAAAAATAAATTTGTAGAGTTGTTTACATAAAATAACTTTATTTTCAGCATAAATACTATGTACTATTTACAATATATAAAACTATGTTAGAATTAAAAATTAAAACATAAATTAACAAGAAATAAACATTTTAATAATAATAACAAATAATATAATATGAATTTTAACATGAAGCGGGGAACAGAAGTGAAACGGAGTGTCTTAGCACTACGTGTCCAAGTTCCCTTTGCCTACCCTGCCATGTGCGGGATACAGCTTGAAGCTGTATGAGTAAATAATATGAAAACTAAATAGGTTCTAAAGTAATATAATTTCACAAGCAAACATATAAGCAAACAGTATTCCTACGAGTAAAAGTAATGTTAAGTAAAGTAAAATAAGTATAAGTTAGAAAACTCAAAAAGTACGTTTGGTTCTGGCAAGGAATAAAAAAAAATTCTAAACGAGGACGTAGAGTCTTAACAAAATGTTCCTAAGTTTCCTTTGCCTACTGTGCAATGTGCGGGATACAGCGTGAAAATGCTTTAAAAGACTTATAGCTCATCCTATCTCTCCGGTCTAATCTTAACAGTTTCGTAATAAAGTATACCAACAAGCAGACTGACATGCAGGCAGACACATGAATGGTTTTTTTTATCATTCCCCTACTGAACTCTAAAAATTTTAGATATGAAATTAATTTACGTTTGTACAACGTCGTTTTCCTGTTGACGGTAAGAGACGGTGAATATAACACAAATAAGCTCAGCTTTTTGTGAAGTTTACTTTTACGTTTCCTGATTTTGTTGATATTAAAATGTAAAAATAAAACAGTTTTGAGAAAAATATTTTTTAACTGAAATTTATCTTACGTTATATTACTTATTTGCTGTGGTTCTTTGATATATTATAAGAAACGTAATCAAAATTTATAGAACGACGCTGAATCCCACACAAAGGAGGGTAGATAGAGGGAAATTGGGAATATTGCGTTAATAGACACTATATCGTGTTAGAAATCATCACTGCACTTTGCTTTGTGATGAGAGCCAAATATATATTTTTTTTATTTTTTCATATAAAACATTTTATGTTCTAGAGCGGGAATCGAACCCACAGTATATTTCGTTTTCTATGCACCACATAACTAAATTATTTTTAATAAAATGAAGTTAAGCATTCTTTTAATGAAACCGAGTAAAAGATTCCCCTAAAAAAAACTTTGAAAAATTCACTACGCATTCTAGTAATGGAACCCAATACCTTAGTATTTTTGAAATGATAAAGTCTTATGAATCAATGAATGATGGCTCCATGAACGAAAAAACTTGATTCATTGTCACGTTCCGTCTGACCCGCACGTGCAAAAGAGAGCGTGATAAAAACGAGATACAAAAAATCGGCTTATAGTAAAAAAACAATGCAACGATGTGTGCAAAAATCATATAACGTTCATCTGAAGGCCTATCCTTTGAATCCCTACAGTATCCGGTCAAATGTCAAGTAAGTTATTATTTTTTTTTTTTATGGAAGAGACGGCAAACGAGCGTACGGGTCACCTGATGGTAAGTGATCACCGTCGCCCACGACCCCGTGTAACTCCAGAGGAGCTACAGGAGCGTTGCCGTCTTTTAAGGTGGAAGGGCACCGGGGTCCGGCATTACCTAATGCGAAACGCAGTGGCCAAAGCCACTACTTAACGCCGGTCTTAAATGCCGGGGGTGGTAATAATCCGTTCGAGTCTGCCCATGCGTGTTGCCATTGCTGGCAACGTGACTCTACCACACGCACTTTAGTCGCCTCTTACGACACCATCAGTACCAGGGTGATCCTATTCTAAGCCGGGATCACACGGCAGCTAAGTTATCTTTGGGTCAAGAGATAAAACATTCAATATACTGGTTTTAGCTATTGTATAATTTAGAACATTTATTGTTTCATTCAAATGAATAAGATAGATAGCTCTTAAAAGTCAAATATTGAAAAGCAAAATTAATTGACAGTAAATTGATGATCAATTCGATTTCCGGTCGAGGGAATATTTAAGTTATCTTTATTTACGGAACACAGCGTATCAGAAAATAATTGAAAAACGTAGAACAGAGTGATTTAACACTAGGTTCATTGTTGTTTTTTTACTTTTCGTTTACTAATAAAGATGTTACAAGCAATATGAGAAAACTTCCTAAACTTCCTTCCTTTTTTTTGCAATTTTCACTCAGCCGTAACATCAAGTTCAAATGGTAAAAGCGCATAGACATTTGATAAAAGGCTGTATCTCATGTTTTTATAGTCTTAACGTGAAATAACAATAGAAAAAAATAGCAAAAAGCACACTAAAAGCGTCATTTCTTCTACTAATAATTAAAAATGTATTAAAAGTTATGTCTTTAATGAAATTAGCCTTTCAATATAGTGCCTATCCTTCTAAGTGAAAGATACAACGTCAAGCTAAAAAATAATAAAATAAAAATAAACTACTATTTTGACGTTTCATACAAAAACAAAAGTACAATTTCTACAGACTTTCACCAAGAACTTAATTTAAATAAAATAACTAAGAAATACTAAGTTTCTATGAAACTTGTGCAAATAGAAAACTGGTCGAGAAATTGAATTGCAACAAGATGAGCTTCGAGACGTTATTTAGGACCAGACAATTCACCTTGGTTTTACTTTGTTATCTTATTTCTTTATTTCTTATTAATTTTTGTATCCCGTAAATACTGCTACATAGAATGGAGGAACAGAGTATTATTACACTAGGTTCCCAGGTTCCCTCAACCAATCCTATGCGCAGCGTAAAGCTAAAAATCCCTGCAGTAACCTGAGCTAATTCGTAATAGTAAACTTTTTTTTACAGTTTACAGTATTACAGTCTTAGTTCGCTGCCCCACTGTGTCAAGGTGACCCTCAAAAATTCTATATAATATCTCATTTGGAACCAAGTTTATAAACATATTAATATTATTTTAATTACTTATATAACATTTACATGGTTATATATTAATTCTTTCGTTGCCGCACTGAACCCGCTCATCTAAACTGATTATTATATATAGATTGCCTGGTAGAAACCGCTCTTAGTGATAAGGCCACCTTTTCACATTTTTTTTGTATTTTGTTTTAAATATATTTTTTATTAATGTAATTTTCTGGTGTGAAATAGTTCTATGTTACGTATCAAAATTGGTTGAGCCATTTCTAAGATTAGCGTACACAAACGCACCGACAGATGGAAAAAAGGAATAAACAAAGAACCTTACCTTCTTACTCTATTACAAGTAAAAAGTTTTCTCATATATCGTAATTTTTTTCCAATTTCAAATTCAACTATCAATGTTGAATTTCAATAAATTTTCTTGCATATTCCAAAAAAGTAAAAAAAAAATGACACTCACTTATTACAACGTAAATCACGTCCGTCCGTTTCAGCTGGTTGACTTTCCGCATTCTGAATTGCAACGCTTTGCAACGTTGCAGTAACAAAAAGTTACTTTTTTTTCTTCTTTAATTCCTGACATACCTAAGTGAGGTAGGTTGTGGATTCGATTCCCAGTTTAATGGAATGAATAATTTGAATAAATACTTAGCTGGCTATATTGTATATTGTACATGTCTCATATCTCGATATAACTTTTTATTTCTGAGATATTTGTAAAAGCATCCTTAAGTATTTGAGAAATAAAAACAGCTCTTCAGTTCTCTTTTACCTTATTGACTCTGAGTATTACTGTACTTGTCAAGGCTTCAACGAAGAAGAATGAACTGACGTTCCGTTTCCGTTTCTCGAATGAGCAGTGTGCAATGAACATACGTAATGCCACGCTTTTTTAATATATTTAAATTAGTCAAATGAGCAACTATCTTGACAAGTACTATTTAAACATTGTGTTAATGGACTTTAACAAAATACTACTTTACAGTTTAAGCTATGAATAAAATTAACAACTTTCACAACAGTCGAATAGTTTTACATTGAAATAATAAAATCACTAACGCTAACATTTGTGGGTAAAAAAATACTTATGAAATCTACACAATTATATTTGTACCGTGTGATCCCGGCTTAGAATAGGATCACCCTGGTACTGATGGTGTCGTAAGAGGCAACTAAAGTGCGTGTGGTAGAGTCACGGTGCCAGCAATGGTAACACGCATGGGCAGACTCGACCGGATTGTTACCACCCCCGGCATTTAAGACCGGCGTTAAGTAGTGGCCTTGGCCACTGCGTTTCGCATTAGGTAATGCCGGGCCCCGGTGCCCACCACCACCTTAAAAGACGGCAACGCTCCTGTAGCTCCTCTGGAGTTACACGGGGCCGTGGGCGACGGTGATCACTTACCATCAGGTGACCCGTACGCTCGTTTGCCGTCTCTTCCATAAAAAAAAAATCTTATGTCCAAAAATAATTAGTACCATATTCTTAGTTCATTTGGAACATTACGAATTTATTTTAGAATACGTATCAAAGTTTTAACGTAGCTGGATTTGACCTCTTGGAATCCGTCCAAGCGCTTTGACCAACTAAGCCATACGTTCTAATCAAGCTACGTGAAAATTCTTATATGTAAAAAATGTATTCATTAGCTCAGATATTTTTTGTTCCCTAAGTGTGGTTTAAGATTTTAAAAAATAGTTAAATCTATTTAGGATATCTTCAAAAAGCCTTAGAACTAATAATTTCAAATCCAAGCCCCTAATACATTTGATAATTCAAAATACGATATTTAAATATTGTACACGATATTTTTTTTATCTTTACGCTGTATCCCGCTTATGATAAGCTATATAGAGATAAGCTAGTGTTAAGAAACTCCGTGCTCTACTTTTCGTCGAATTTTCAAAACATTGTTAATTCGTCACTTAGGGCTAATGTAATTACGACTAACTACCCGCCGCGTTTTCTTTACAAAATTAAGCGAGAAAATTAAAAATAAATTATTAATTTCCACGAATGGATATCAAATCTATATTCATCACATTTACAGGTATAATTTAATCTACCGTATCACAAGCCCTCGCGATTAAAGTTAAACAAATTTTAGGCAACAAATCTAACTTCACGCTGTCGATTTAATTTCCAGTCTTTTGTAATAATTTCGACGTCTCCTAAGGCTAGGAACATCTTTATTTAACATAAATATTAATTTAACTTCACATTATATCCTGCACAAGGCAGAGTATGCAGAGGGTACTTGGGAACGTTGTGCTAGCAGACTCCGGTTCCATAAAGACACTTCCTTTCCGCACTTTTCGACAAAATTTCGGTATTGCCAGAGAAATTACGCACCACCAGAGCGAAGAAATAAAAATATTAATTATTTCGATTTTTCGAGTAAAGATCAAACTCACGGTCTTTAATTTACAGTCACACCTTTCTACCCCTGAGCTCAGTCAGGCCTCATAAAGCTTACAAAAAATATTGTTAACTGTAATAGGAAAACTTTTGACAACTTCAAACATTCTGAATGAACTTTTGAAAACGGTTCTGTTTTATTTCTCTTATCTAAAATAATTGATTTTTTCTTTTATTACTGCGTTCCCTCTCATTACATATTCATTTTTATCACCCGACGCAAAAAGAGGGGTGTTATGAGTTTGGTCTATCTATTTGTCTATGACACCTTAACTCTTTCACCAATATGAGTTCTCTTTTTAATCAAGAATTTCGTTCATTTTGGTGATGATTATACGTGATGATTTAGCACTTTAATAAGATGAGGTAATGACTTTTTAGTCTAAGGTTTTTAATTTTCAATTTCGTATTATTGAGACTGGCTTCGACTTAGTGTAAACGAGAAAACAGAAATAATTTATTCATCTAACTAGGGATCATTAGGGCCGTCGTACCATCGCAGCACACGGGAACTACCGTAAACATGACAGTTGTAGGTTCGATGCTCTCTCACGGAAATTAAATAATATAAAAAAAAAACATATTTTTTGCTTTGGTAGCAAAACGCGATGTTGAGTTTCGTCAATCTTCATACAATACCGTAAAGATTCGGAAGAAGTTAAAGAACAGTAAGAGTTTTAATAAGAACGGAGTAACTTAAGACTAGGTTTCCAGGTTTTCTCTGCCTACTATGCTAACAGCGTGGTACAGCGTGAAGCTAAAAAAATTAGAGAAAATGGTATTGTATGATCCATACAATTAAAGGCCGACTAATACAAAATAATATATTATTAAATCAAATATACTGCTACTACAAATTTGGTAAACACAAAAGCCATCCATTCTTCTATACGCTAACTGGACTTTACATGTGAATAATGTTCCTGTACTATCTCTTGGCATTTAAAAATTGAGACACAAAAGGTTTGTGAAGAGAAATGTGTATATATATATATATATATATATATATATATATATATATATATATATATATATATATATATATATATATAATAAAGTTTAATTTTTGTTTGTGCATGTGGTTTTAAGCAGTGTTGCAAATGACAATACAAAAAAAGACATAATTATGCTTTAAAAGTTATTTTCTTACATAACATCCGGTAGCTTGTACGTTAGTGGCTTGATTGCTTTTATATGGAGAACGTATTTATTTTTTGGTTTACGCTATAACCGATTATTAAAAATAAATAAATTGATAATAATTATTTATACGGAATTAGCAGGGCAAATTGAATCAGGAAACTTAGTTAAATTAAAGATATTCTGTCCAAAACTCATGCCCCATTTTCTGCCGAACTCTAAAGGCATTGTGAGTTTAGTGGCGTAAATCAACTCAGCGTTTTGCCTTGTAACCAGAGCAAGGAAATGAAAATACTATGATTATAATATAATTTTCTCAAGCGGGAATTGAACTTACTACCTGACGCGTTTACAATCGCACGCTTGTGGCCCCTGGGCTACGAGAGGTTCTACGATAAGCCCTAAAAAAATACATGTATAAAAGGTTGATAGCGTCCGCGTGAAACCATCAATTTTGTTCGATCTCAAATTCTAACAAATCGTTACACAAAGACTCAATTCGGTATAGCTTTTACTTTTATTGCACAATTCACGGATTTACTTATTGCTTTTGCTTTATCTATGTCGATATTATGAGAAATTGATAAGTCGTTATAGCTATGTACATTTTAATCGTGGACTGTCATAGTGCAGGGGCACAAGCGTGTAATTGAAAATGCCTGAAATATGACGGAGAGCGGCGAACGGAAAGGAGAATCTTAACACTAGGGTGCCAAGTTCCTTCTCCCTACATTTCCGGCAGAAGGAACTTGGGACCCTACAACAGGAGAAAGTTGAATATATATAGTGTTAAGTCACTCCATTTCCAATTTGTATGTTACTCTGCCTAATTCTGTGCGAGGTACAGCGAGGTACCGAATGTGAAAGCGCGAAAATAAGGCAAAATAAATCTGAAAAGGCAAAATAAATATATCTCTGGCTTATCCACGAGTTTACGAGCAATTGTAAACGCAACAGTTTATGGATTTGAGTCCCTGTCAAGAAAATTATTATATGACATGTTTATTTCTTCGCTCTGGAACAAAATAAAGCAAAAAAGCAAACAAAAGTAAAAAAGCAAATAAAAGTCTCAAAAATTTAGCGAAAAGTAGGGAACGATAGTGTCTTAATAAGAACAGAGTGCCTTAACACTGGATTCCATTTCCAGTTTCCTCTGCCTACATTGCGATGTACAGATAAAGCTAAAAATACATAATCACAGATCAAAAATGTATCTACTTAAATAGAAAATTCAAAGTATGTATGAAAGCTCGGATGCCAATAGAGCATTCTGTCCAGTACATTGCTTGCATTCCCTTCATACCGAAACGCCGTCAAGCGTAGCGAATTGCCATTACACCCTACGCCGGTCACATACAAATGTTACCACTTTTGTAAAAGAAACCCTAAGCCTATATTAGTAAGGTTACAATTTACTTGACAATTTCTGCCTAAATTGGACTAAACTGGACTGGAAGAGCGTATCGACTAAATGATTAAGTATTATACAATGCCTACGTCATTTTATATATTTTCTTTTTATTGACAGATGTAACATAAGTTTTATGTGAAAAGTTCATTAATTTTTAACCAACTTTAACAAGGGAGGTTATCTCAATGAGTTGTATGTAGGTTTTTTAGCGGTCGCAGTGCGTTGAATGACGAAATTTAACGAAATCATTTACCTCGTTACTAGAGCGAGGATATCGAGCCCACAACCTACAGTGGTAACAGTCGGCCTCGTATGCTCCTGCGCCACGACAATCCCATGTACATATGTAGGAAAGTTAAAAAATTGGTTGACATAAAAGATATTATTGCTTCACGCTGTAGCTCGCATATAGGAAGTAGTCCTAGTGCTAACACACTCAGTTCACCAAGCAGTACTTAATTTTCGAAACAATATGTCTATTTCCCACCAACTGGGGAACTGAATCCATAAGTCCTCTAACACTGATATGGGCCTACAGCTCACTATAGGTAAGTCATAACTTGTATTCAAAACTTTTTCTTATCAAAGATATCAGAGTTGATTCTGTAATTATTTTTTGGTCGATAAATTTAGTCCAATGAATCGAAAAATATTAATGTTAAGTGATAGTTTCCTTTACTATTAAAATGGTTTTTATTTCATCCTTTAATAAACGGTATTTTTTTGTAGGTGTTATTGAAATTATACGCGTTTCGTAACGAAATATCTTTCTCAAGCTTGAGAAAAACGTATGGCTTAGTTGGTCAGCGCTTGGACGGTTTCCAAAAGGCGTGGTTTCACACTGTTACTTTTAATTTTGTATATTCTTTTGGATTTAGTAGGATTTTAATAGTTGCGGGTTCAAATCCCGCTACGTTCGATTTTTTATACGCTTTATAAATAAATATTTTTCTTTTCTAGAGTAAATTAACATTTTAAATATAGGTTATTTAAGCTTGCTTCTTGGATCACTCTATCATAACAGCCCCATGACCCACTTTTTGCTGATGATAGCTTCGACAATATTAATTCCTGAGTTTCATTATTAACAATTATTATTATTGTTATTTTAATTAATATTATTATTATAAATAAGCCAAATCTTGCTTTTTATCTTCACGCTGTGTCCCAGTCAGAGTGCAGTAGGCAGAGGTACCCTGGAAACCTAGTACCAAAACATACCCATCATCAACTATAAAAACATTCCGTTTTCCACTTTCTACTGAATTCTTGAGGCAATGCGTGTTGTGTAGCAATACTCAACGACACAAAATTCATTCTACATAGCTTTTGCGTTTAAATTCCCGGGTTCCCCCGTTCCACCGTTTGTAACTTATTAATTAATAGCGACTCGCCTGCAGCTTCGCCATCGCTTGAGTTATACTAATTTCAACTACTTTCTGGTTTTTATATTGTTATCTCTTTTGAGACAATACATAATACATTGAAAACTAAAAATTTCATCTACACGAACAATAATCTTGTAGCGACTTTGTTGAACTAAATATTTTAAATTGACATAATTTGTTTTAACCTATTTTTAATTAAAACAAACACTTCATATTAAGGGGAGGGTGATGTAATATAAAAGTAGAAACTGTCTTTAAATCTTGTTCACCGTTTTAAATGAAACACTTTTAACCGGATTAATCACTTTTAAACGGATTAATCGCGTATATTGAATGGTAAACATTTTTGGGAAACCCGACGTTTCGAACACTTTACAGTAGTCCGTGGTCACGGGTAGACTGTTATAAATTCTACAGACAGTCTACCCGTGACCACGGACTACTGTAAAGTGTTCGAAACGTCGGGTGTTCCCAAAAATGTTTACCATTCAATATACGCGATTAATCCGTTTAAAAGTGTTTCATTTAAAATGTATAACAATCGCGAAAATCAAAGACATTATTACTTTTAACCGGATTAATCATGTATATTGAATGGTTAACATTTTTGGGAAACCCGACGTTTCGAACACTTTACAGTAGTGAGTGGTCACGGGTAGACTCACAATCTACCCGAAACTTCGGGTTTCCCAAACCATTCAATATACGCGATTAATCCGGTTGAAAGTGTTTCATTTAAAATGTGTAACAATCGCGAAAATCAAAGACATTATCTTGTTAGCCGTTTCTGATAATAGTGCGTACAAAAGCACAGACAAACGCTCAGATAAAAAATATCTGTGTTTAGAGCCGTACAACGTTAACAAACTCTTTATTTATTTTTTATTATATCTTCCATGTACAGACAGAGATCAGTTACAGATTTATTATAGGTATAGATGTAATCCTATTGTAAGACAGCGGCACAAGCGTGTGACTGTAACAGACAAGTTGTGGGTACGATCCTCACTCTAGGCAATGGAATATTTAATATTTTCAATTTAAATATTTAATGTTTTATTTCTTCGCTCTGGTGCATGGCAAGACGCGACGTCAGCGGAAAGTGGGGAACAGAAGTGGAACGAAGTGTCTTAACACTAGGTTCCCAAGTTCCCTATGCCCACCATGCCATGTGCGGGATACATCGTGAAGCTGGGTCATGTGATAATTTCAAACATAATACATACATAACAAGTTGACCTAAAAAAGCATATTTGAAACATTGAAGTCACTTCTTCTTGAAGATCAAGGAAATCATGTAAGTTTCCATAGAACCCACAACCACCGCAAGTAATAAAAAGCCCGAAACCAATCCATTCAACGTTTTAACCATTCATCATATTCTGGAAAACAGGAAAACATCTTGAGGCGACCTGCATTCATTTCGTTTTTAGGGCATGTTTACTTCATTGAGTCAAGTGGCGTTTTGTCCTACATAAGTTCATTGCGACGCAAATTATAACGATGTTGCAAAAAATACTAAGAATTAGAACGTGGCCTTTTTTATATTATTTATCTTTTTGTTATTTATATTTTGCGAACGCAGCGTTAAGTGCGCAGTGGTGGTAACCACTTAACACAAATTCAGTCAAAAGTAGAAAGCGGAAGTGACGTAATGGGAACTGAGTGTCTTATCACTAAGTTCCCAAGTTTCCTTGTCTGGCCTGGATCCTGCTATGTTCGGGATACAGCGTGATGCTAAAAAACATTATATCTTTTATATATTCTGTTTCCATTTCCTATAAATGTAAAGGCTAAGTCAACATTCCTTACATTGTTGCAACGGTTGATTTAAGTACGAAGATAAAAGCGTTCTCAAGAGTCAAGAGCCGAGTAGCGAGAATAAAGTTCATCGTAAATTTCCTTGTTTTGTGACTTATTACTATAGAGGAGCTTTTTAAATGAAATAGAATACTATGTTTCTTGATTCAAATTTAATTATAAAAAAAATAATAATACTCTCAATTGGGAATTGTACTTTTACCATTCAATTTTTAGCTTTCTATTCGCCACGATGTTAACAAACTGCAACAAAGATAAGGCTGATGATCTGGTACACAAGGCGCGGCGTTTACTTACGCCACTTAATATATGCAATTTCTCGAAAATCCACAAGAAAGTGGGAAACGCTTTACAGTAAAAAGTTAATAACTCAACTCGAGAGCGTTTACTTTCTTTAATTATTAAATTAAAATCTCCACAACATTATTTAATTACAAAATCTACTAACATTGTAAAACTTGAAGAAAAAAAATTTGTATTTTTTTTTTTCTAAATGCAGCTTCAGCAGAACTGAAATTGTTATCTTAATTCTAGCTCAATCTAAGACTAGGAAGGGGTTCAAATGAGCTTGTAAGATTTTACATACACTAACACATAGGCCGGATACAAGCGTGCCACTATGTGATAGACAGTGTGGGTTCGATTCCTACTTGGCACCAAGGCAAAGCACGGCTTTGCCACTCAACAACCACGAGAATTCGGTGGAAACTGGGGAATGAAAGACAAAAGTGTCTTTATGGGAACAGAGTGAGAGTGTCGTAACACTAGGTTCCCAAGTTATTTTTGTGTTTTTAGCTTCGTTTTGTTTATATAACGTGAAAATATATAAAGAAATATATAATTTTAATACTACGTCAAGTCTGATCGATTCCCGAGGTCTAAATTATTATGATCCACTGCGGTAAGTCTGTTAGCCTCAAATCGTATTATACGAGCACACCTCAGCGTGCTCCGTCGTGTTTTTGATTGAACACCCTGACATAATTATAATTTGATATCTCAAATTTAAGCGTTTCCACGGAAGGACGATGAGATGGAAATCGTCCACAGTTTTACCGTTGATTGATTGATGAAAGTTAAAAAAAAAGATTTTATTGCTATTTATTTATATTTGTTTATTTGTTTATTTTATCTTCACGCTGTTTAATGCGTATATAGTTGAATGCAGAAGGTAATTTGTTGAAGTAATAATTTAATAATAATTAAAAAAAAAAAAAGTAAGAATACTAGTTCTTACTTTTTTTTTTTTTTTTTCAGCTTCACGCTGTATCCCGCACTAGGCAGGGTAGGCAGAGGGAACGGAAGTGAAACCTAGTGTTATGACACTCCGTTCCACTTCCGTTCCCCACTTTCCGCCGAATTTGAGGCATTGCGTGTTGAGTGGCGGAACTCAACGCCGCGCTTTGCCTTACTACCAGAGTAGTATTCTTACTTCAATAAATAATTAGGAAAATTATTTCAAAAACTTATCGATCTAGTGCAAATCGGATTTCTAGGATCAGTATCAATATCAGGGCTAAATTTTTGTTTTCCATATCATCGTACTGAAAAAACGTCACCATACAAGAAAACGTGTATCCCGCATGTAGCAGGTAAAAAATCCTGAGCACCTAGCTTACTCATAAGAAGTAAGAACAACTTACTCCCAAAGTAAGAATCAAACCCGTTATCACATGCTTGTACATTTGTGCCACGGTACAAAGATTTTCCACTTATCGAAGTATTTACATATCAAGATTAACAGCGTCTGAGAAAATGTGTTATGAATTAACTAAATTGAAATATTGTACAATACATTATTTTCATATAATTCGAGCACTGTCGAGTCTCGTATATATTTTAAGAAATTAAAGCACTGAATGTTTACTTTATAAATAAATTCCACGATTAATCATGAGATCTTGCTTTAAGATTTATATTGTTTTAAAAATTTTCTATTCAATATAAAATTATGTCATTTTTAAGATTCATTTTTGTATTTTTCTCTTCAATAAACGATGTTAAATTCTTTTATGTATTAATCACTGATGGTACTCGTAGTTATAGTAATGTGAAATACTATATGATGATGTTTTGTGCCGACTCTATAATTATATTATAACATTTTTTTAGCCTTAAGTTAGGAACATAGCAGGTAACCTGGGAACCTAATGTTAAGACATTCTGTATCAATTTAGACATTGTCTTTATTTATTTTTATGTGAAACTATCGAGAGCTGCAAGGTGAGTGGTGGAGTCTACCTTACAAGGCTTTCCTTGAAGCTACACTTGGCTACAAGTCCCAGGGGCACCTTCCTAGGGTAAGAATCAAACACATTATTGAGACCTGTAGCGGCGCAGCGGCACAAGCGTGAGACTGTAAGCGACAGATTGTGGGTTCGATCCCCACTCGAGGAAATGAAATATTTAATATTTTCAAATTAAATATTAAAATGTTTTCAATTTTTCGCTTTGGTAACAAGGCAAAGCGCAGCGTTGCCTCAAATACGGCGGAAAGTGGGGAACGGAAGTGGAACGGAGTGTCTCTATACTAGGTTCCCAAGTTCTCTCTAACTACCCTGCCATGTGCGGAATACAAAGTGAAGTCAAGTAAGTAAGTAAATATTTGTATATCAAGATTAGCAGCGTTTGAGAAAATGCGATACGATTTAATTGAATTGAAGTATAATAGTAAGTACAATACATACATTTAAATAATTTGGGCACTGATTCGCGTCGTATAAGTTTTAATAAATTAAACTAGTGTTTGTTTAATTTATAAACATATTGTGCGTGAAATTTTGAGATTTTACTAACATTGTTTAAGATACTTTCGTTTTATTTTCAAGAATGAATATTTTCTTATTTAGAAAACGTATAAGAATTAAACTAAGCGAAGTTTGAATTTACGCTTTATTAAACAATATGCGGCATTGCAATGTTATCGAATTAAAGTGGAGACTGAGAAACAGAGTGTCTTGTCACTAGGTTGCCTAAAACTTAAAAAAGAGATTCATCGTTTAAAGATAATTCATTATTAATGATTATTATACAATTTCAAGATTAATGATATACAAATTCATATAAATCTATTCAACAGTCAAAAGTTAATTAGATTGAGTTGAAACAGAATATTAAATATTGTATATTACTTTATTGAAAAGTATATTGTTACTAAAAATGTAGCTATTCGTGGCGCAGGGACACAAGCGTGTGACTCTAATGTGACAGGCCGTGGGTTCCAATCCCACTCGAGGAAGTGAAATATTTAATATTTTCCATCAAAATATTTAATGTTTTCATTTCTTCGCTGTAGTAACGAGGAAAAACGCGGCATTAAATACCGCCCGCCTTAACACGCAATGCTTGGAGTGTTTTAACACAAGACATGAAAATTTCTCCGCCTAGTCCCCATGTGCGGGATAAAGCGTGTTAAAAAAATGTATGGAATAATTTTAACTATATTATACAAATACCTTAAATATATTTTAGCTCTATGCTGTATCCGATACAAAATATAGATTTAACTGAGTGTGCATCGTATCTGAAACCGTCCCGTCGCGTTTACAGTCTGACTACTAGCCACTTGAATAATGTTGAGTTGAGTATGGCCCAGTCTAGAAGATATTACTTTTAGTATTATTTTCACTAATTTAAAGTGTTAATCCTTCACGCTGTATGGGGCCTGTCGTGGCGCAGCGGCACAAGCGTGTGACTGTAACCGACAGGTTCTGGGCTCGATCCCCGGTCGAGGAAATGAAATATTTAATATTTTCAATTTAAATATTTAATGTTTTATTTGTTCGCTCTGGTAATAAGTCAAAGCGTGACGTTGAGATCCGACACTCAACACGCCATGCCTCAAGTTCAGCGGAAAGTGGGGAACGGAGTGTCTTAACACTAGGTCCCTGGGTTCCCTCTGCCTAGAAGTGTTAATCCACACTTAAGAAAGAAATTAAAAATTAATACATACATAAGAACGTATAGTTCAGTGGTCAGCGCGCTTGGACGGTTTCCGAGAGACATGGGTTCAAATCCTGCTACATTTAATTCTTAATAAGTTTACTAAATAATAGTTATTATTTAGTAAATAATAACTATTATTTAGTTATAATTAATATAATTTAATATAATAAGTTATAATAGAATGGAAATAAGAGTGGACACGAATAGATATATTTACATGTAAAAAATAATTTCATTTTGGAAAACCACTTAAAAGTCTTAAGCTTTTCAAAAAAACTCACTGAAATAGTTTTTAGAGGCTGATTTATGACCAGAGAGAAAGGTGAAACTTTCAAAACCCCCCCTTTTATATTAGGGGTTAAAATTAGATAAAATTTCCATCTCAGTTATATTTAGACTGTTAAACTGCACAACATAGATATTTGGTCTTAAAATAAATTTTATAACAATATCTTGTTTCAGAGAAGAAATCTCACAGACTTTTATGTTTTACGAGCTTTTGTAGAAATTATGATTCGAAATAAAATTATGACAATATTATAATTAGTACTTGACGTCGCTTGTATTTTGTGGCAGATGTGCTTTTATTTAATTATGAAGTGGCACAACTTTTTTGAGTTGTAGGTTTGATTCCCATTGGCGGAAATGATTTTTTCATTTCCTTACACTAGAGGCCTGTCGTCACGCAGAGTCACAAGCTTCAGACTGTAAACACGACAGCTTGGGTTCGATAAGCATTCGAGGAAATTAAATATTGAATATTTTCAATTTAAATAGTTAGTGTTTTGACTAAATTTAATTTTTAAAGCGTATAAAAATTTGAACGTATAAAAATTTGAACCCGCGCCTCTTGGAAACCGTCCAAGCGTTCTGATCAAGTAAGCCATATATACTTATCAAGCTACGTCAAAATTATTATATAGTTGTTACAACTTATTTATGTGGAAAAGGTAAAGGTAAAGTGTAAAGTAGGTAAAGTGTGGAATAACACTTTAAAAAACATAAAAAAACTATATTTAATATTATTATTTTTTCGCTCTGGTAAAAAGACAAAACGTGGCATTGAGTTCCGCCATTTAACACGCAATGCTTCAAATTCGGCAGAAAGTGGGGAACGGAACGGAGTGTCTTAACACTTTGTTGTCGATTTCCCTCTGCCCATGCTGTCAAATGCGTGATACAACGTGAAGCTCACTCTGGTAATAAAAGGCGATGGCTCCAGAACACCTCATCGTGTTTCGAATTACGGATAATCGGCAATCGTGTCTGTGTAAGGTTCCCGACATGCTATATATTTTATAAGCGAAAATAGGTATAAAAATTGCCGTTATATAAACACTGCTATAACGCTTTATTGGTATTTAAGTCCGGATATAACGACGTGATAAAGTCGACATATCGTAAACTATACGTTAATGTATGATAAAATGGTTTATCGAATTGAATGGGCATACTCAATAAGATGTTATTTTGATTTTTTATAGTATTTTTATATAACTTGGTGTCATAGTAGATGTTTTCAATCGAATTCGAGAAGAAGGCAATAATTTTGCGATTCGGTACAAGCCAGGGCAAAAGTATGAGGGTCACAAGCGTGTGACTGTAAACGTGACAGGTCAAGGGTTCGATCCCTACACTAGGAAATGAAATATTTAGTGTTTTCATGTTGAGTTCTGCCATTCAACATGTAATGCCTCAAATACAGGGTACAAAATGGAACAGAGTGTCTTAACACTAGGTTCCAAACTTCCCTCTGCCTACTCTGCTGTCTGTGAGATGCAACGTCAAGTTAAAAGAAAACCATGTAATTACATATTTTCAACATTTTAAAGTAATATTACACTCTTAGGAAACAAAAATAGTCCTCTATAGGTTTTCTCTACAGAACACAGCGCTAAGCTTATAAAAGGTTTTTAAGTTCGATAAAAAAATAAAGTAGTTCAAATTATTTAAATATAAATATAAACAACTAAATTTTTCTACTGAAACAAGAAATTAAGATAAAAGGACATTATCCCACAGATGTATCCCGCAGATGACAAAGTTAACACGATTTAAGACATCAAACTCAACGCCACACTTTACTTCGTTACCAAAACGAAGAAAATTAAAGTAAATATTTCATTTCTTCGAGTACTATCAAACCTACAATCTGTCACATTTAGCGTCCGCACGATATACGATATTATTGATAGAAACACGTGTTAACCTTGACAAGGCAACATTTGATGAATTGGTCGGTTACTGAACTACTAAATCACTCAAATCCCTTAATAGCTAACAAAACAACTGGTTATAGATTCAAATCCAGCTTTAAATCAATGTTGCAGTTGTAGGCTGTCAGTGATATTATAATTATTAATTTAACTTTTAACTGTACTATCGTCTTTTTTATGAACCTTATTTCGGGCTCTCTGTGAGTTCGATCCTCACTCGAGAAAATGAAATATTTCATATTAACATTACTTCACTGTGGTAACAACGCAAAACGCGGCGTTAAATTACGCTTGTCAACACACTATGCCCTAAATTCAGCAGAAAGTGATGAGTGAAAGCGGAGTGCCTTAACTTTAGGTATCCGCGTGATCTGTGGTGGAACTGAAAAAAAAATAGTTATAAGCCGCAAGTGCCAGTACAATATGAATGTTGTCGTATAATATATTTTTAAATCCCTTCCGAAAACTCATATTGAAGCTGATCTTCATATAAAAATATAGCCTTTAAAAAATACTTTCAGAAAGCTAATTTTAGTGCTACTAAACTATAGTGGTAGCTTGTGAAGTTTTTTAAAATGCACATTGTCTGACAGAAAACGCGACAATTTTGGGTTTGAATCCCGCTCAGTCACTCAGCTTCACGCTGTATCCCGCACAGGGCAGGGTAGGCAGTGAGAACTTGAAAACCTACTGTTAAGACACTCCGTTCCACTTCTGTCCTCCACTTTCTGCCGAATTTGATGCATTGTGTGTTGAGTTTCGAAATTCAACGATGGAATAAAGTGACTCTCTAAGGCTTCTCCTTTTTTATTTTCAGGTACGGAATCCTAAGAACAATAAAGTATTTTTTTTTTTTCTATAAACGTAAAATATAAGTCCATAATATGAAAATTATAATATTTTTTTCCTCAAAAATGTGACTTTTGGCTAATTTCCTTTATTAGGCACATTGAAAGTAAAGTTGTTAAAAAACGTGTCTCGAGGCAGTTGGAATCGAAACAAGCATCTCATTAGCGAAGTTCACTGTACATAGAAAACTAATTATAATATAAATAAAAAGTTACAGAGATGTTAGAATTGTGTCAAAGATAACAAAATTTTCTTTTACAACAGAAAAAAGTTATATATAATACAATAAAAGTGTGGAAAAATTGTGTCTGTACATTAAATATATTTTCGAAAAAATGTAGGGGAGTTTAAAGTAATAGAATTAAAATCTATATGTATATATATATATATATATATATATATATATATATATATATATATATATATATATATATATATATATATATATATATATATATATATATATATATATATATGTATATATATATATATATATATAAATATATATACATCTGAACGAACATAATGGCCCAGCTATACTATAAGAAATAGTGAAATGTCATTTTAACAAAAGTCATTTTGTGTTACGAGCATTTTTTAATGGCATGCAAAAATTTAAGGCCTGGAACATCTAGTAACCATACCCGTAAAGCTTAAGTTAAAAAAATATGAAATGCGGCCGCAGTGAGAGATATTCAAGGTGTTAAGTATTTTCTATTGACGAAGAACTACGATAACTTAGCTTATAAGAAACTAGTGGCATCGCCCGCTTAAGCACATGGGTTGTGTTTAATTATTTTATACTTTTTCGCTTCATGCTGTATTTCGTATAGTCAAAGTCAGTAAAGGAAATATTTGTTTTTTTCTTTTTTTTTTTTTCAGCTTCACGCTGTATCCCGCACTAGGTAGGGTAGGCAGAGGGACCGGAAGTGATACCTAGTGTTATGCACTCCGTTCCACTTCCGTTCCCCACTTTCCGCCGAATTTGAGGCATTGCGTGTTGAGTGGCGGAACTCAACGCCGCGCTTTGAAAGGAAATATAGAAACCTATTGTTAAGACACTTTATACTGTTACCAAATTTCCGTAGAATTCGAGAGTGGCGGAGCTCAACTCTGAATTCGGAACTTACATGAGACCACCGCGTTCAAATCGCTTCATTCTAAAGCTACAGTGTGATAAACAGACCGACAGATCCAACTTATAACACGCCTGTTTTTACGTTTAGGGTTAAAAATTATTCTATTATAATAATATTATTCAAAATAACATAGAGTATTCAAACTGAAAAATGGTCCCAAGTCCCCATTCTCCTCATCCGTCATCAATCTCTGCCTTTTCCTTTGCCAACGTATCATTTACGTGACCCACTTAAATATGTCAAAAACTGACCGGCCATTTCAATGGCTAGAGCAAAAGTAATGCCATTGTGATGCAGCGGTACAGTGACTAAATGAAAACATGAGATTTATAGCTTCGATTCTCATTCGGGGAAATTAGTTATTATCGTTTCCACGCTCTACTTGCGTAGTATTAAGTTCGGTTATTATAAAACTTAAAGTCCTAGGACTTTTCCAGGATTCGAGCAAAGAAATAAGTGTATTGACACTACATTTTTATTAAATCACATAAAATATTAATATTAAATGTCCATCTGTCTGTGTGTGTGTGCGTGTCTGTCTTCGGCACAGATTTAGACAACGGATTTGGGTAAAGTTTTTGGGTAGGAGTTTATTTTTTTTAATTTTAAATTTGTTTTTGTTGCTTCTTTACATTGCTATGAAAAATCAAGTATCAATTTATAAAAATATATTTCACTAAAATAAGAACAGGATATCGAATATATAACCATCGTGTAGCAACACAGTAGATCAATCTCTGGTGCGTCAGAATTTCTAGTAGAAAAAATTGTAAAATTAACTAAAATCCTTTCATGGCGCAAAAAAACACGTATGTGACTGTTAACGCGACAGATTGTGGTTAGCTCCCCCACTCGAGGAAATTATTTTTTTATATTTGTATTTATTAGTTCTGATAACAAGTGTCGTGGAGTTCCGGTACTCAACACGCAACGCCTCAAGTCTGGCGGAAACTAAGGAACGGAATGGATTATCTTAACACAAAATTCTCAAGTTCCCTCTGACTACCTGTAAAGCTTAAAACAACCTACCACTTCCTATATCAGTCCGTTATAAGACTACCCTTAACCCCAACTCTTACTTTCTCATTTCTATATATCATGTGTCAAATTATCGTTTGCGTAAGTCCATACAAAACGTGTCCCACCAAGATGAACCAACGTTAGAACTAACAGGTATAATTAAGTAGCTCTAATTAATGACTGCGGGAGGATAGTAACCATAGTATATCATGTCAAGTACGATCATTTGATTGAAATATTTAATGCGTTGATCTAAAATGTTAACTATTAATGGTATATTTTTGTCAGCTTCATGTTGTATCTCGCATATGGCACGGAACCCAAAAGGAACTCCGTCCTCATCGACACACTTCCATTCTTCACTTTCCGCCGAACTAATGGCAATTCCGTGACGGAATGAATATATTAAATATCGAATTATCTTAATACCTAGATAATTATGTATATGTATAAGACTTGCACAAATTTGTGGCACATTAAAAAAATGAATTGCAATTTTATTTTTTGCAAATTTGGCTTATTATTTTTGAACGAAGCAGGATTTGAACCTGCGCCTCTTGAAAACCGACCAAGCGCTCTGACTAACTAAGCCATTCGCTCTCACCAAGCTACGTCGCAATTCTTATACGCTTGTTACAACTTATTTGCGTTGTTAGCATCTCTGTAGTGAGATTTTATGTTATTTTCGGACCCTAGTGTTAAGACACTCCGTTCCACTTCCGTTCCCCACTTTCTGCCGAATTTGTGGCATTGCGTGTTGAGTGGCGGAATTCAACGCCACGTTTTGCTTTTTACCAGAGCGAAGAAATGAAAACATTAAATACTTAAATTGAAAATATTCAATATTTCATTTTCTCGAGTGGGGATCGAACCCACAACCTGTAGGTTACAGTCACACGCTTGTGCCACTGCGCCACGACAGGCCTCTAAAAACATACACAAACGTATTTAATGGTTTTACAACAACAACAGACGGAAAAAAAGCCCGACTGTGTTACAATAAAAAGAAAAAAAAAAACTAATAGCAGTCGTGGGAATGCCGATAGAAGTGAAAACGGAACTATTAAGTTGAGAGTAATTAAAATATATGCAAAAATTATATGATTTTTTTTATGTCTTATTTATTAGTTACATATGATGGGTTAAACAAATCATGAACAAAATATAAATACAAAGTAGTTGAAAAAATTATTAATATACAATTATCTTAATTATACATAGTATTTATATTTACACAGTTTTTACAGTTTGAACATTTTTTTCATTATTTACATCATTGTCATCATTAATTTCGACAATACTTAGATTATCTGTTCGTTCAATCATTTCATTGTATTCTAAAAAAGATACAATAGGTACTGCTACTATAACGTATTGGTGACGTGACTCACAAAATTATACTTATCCAAAAAGCGTCCAACGCGCACATAATACAGTCAGAAATAGTCGATGTATTAGTGTATACGTGTACTCAGGCTATATTAGTGTATACGTGTACTACTGCGCATGCGCTAGTCGCACGCCTGCTATTATCGGTGAAGCGAACCGAGGAAATTACCCTCTACCAAATCGTTCAACGCGCCTAAAGAAGTTTTCACTTCAAAAAAAAGCAAAGTAGCTCACTACCTGATTAACAACCTCAGAAACATCGAGCGTGTATGTGCGTATATTCGTGATGATCTGACATCTAGACTCAACTCGCAAGCAGTCTAATGCCTTAGGTTTGCCCAGAATATCGTTGCTTCGTATTCTTTACGAAGAATTACATTTACATACATACATAATCCAAATGGTACGTGGTGGTAATTAAGCCTTGAGATCACTTGCACAGGCTTGAATTTTGAAACGAAAGGATTTTTTTTTTGACAAAATGTGATATCCAAAAGAAATGCCATTAACTGGCTCTACCTGATCATCCGGACGTATCCTCAACGGACTGTTTTCTTTGGGAATACCTTAAAAGTAAATCAGCAGCAACAAAGTGGAACCCTGGAGACTTTAAAGGAAAATTATCGAGAGGAAATGCAAAAAAAATCATGAAACACTTCTGAGGCCTGTGAAAGGTCACAGTCATATGTATCATATTTTTGAAATGTAAACGAAATTTTAGTTCATCCGTTATATTTAAATTAATATTCCCTCTATTTAGCATAAAGGCCATTGACGCCTGTCGTGGCACAGCGGCACAAGCGTGTGACTGTAACCGACAACGACAGGTGGGTGTGGGTTCGATCCCCAGTTGAGGAAATGAAATATTTAATATTTTCAATTTAAATATTTAATGTCAATTTAAATTTTTTCCTTTCTTCGCTCTTGTACAAGGTAATGCGGAGCGTTGAGTTCCGCCACTTAACACGCAATGCCTCAAATTTGGGAAAGTGGAAAACGGAGTGTCTTAACACTAGGTTCCCAAGTTCCCTCTGCCTATCCTGCCAAGTGTGGGATACAGAGTGAAGCTATTTAGCATACATATGTCCGTATTTAACAGGATACAGCGTAAGCATAAAAGATAAACTAACAACTAGTATGTATTGAGTATTTTAACTTTTCATATTTGATTCCTGCAATGTTTTCTGATTCAGTTCTGAAGTACGTAGTAGCCTTCAGAACTATCAAACTACATTACCGACTTCGAGTAGCAGCTATATATTCTTTGAACAATTTCTTTACAGCACACAGTATATGTCTTTTAATGAAGAAATAAACCAGTTATTTTCTAGTACGTTTTACAGAAAATATGTTTAGTAGACGTTTTTGAACTATACGATATAACACTATTTGGACGTTATATCATTTGGAAATTAGAGCATTTTTTATCGTTATTAGTATCCCGCACGAGGTAGGGTAGGCAGAGGGAACCCGGGAACCTAGTGTTAAGACACTCCGTTCCACTTCTGTTCCACACTTTCCGAATTTGAGGCATTGCATGTTGAGTGGCGGAATTCAACGAGGCGCTTTGCCTTATTACCAGAGCGAAGAAATGAAACATTAAAGGCCTCAAATTAGAGCATTATTTACTTTTTTCCCTCAAATATCTTTATATTGTATACTTTAAAAATGACAATCGCTACAATGTCGTTAAATACAATGTCAATACGATGACATTTTATCCACATCCACCTTTAGGACGGCGGCGATGTTTTCTTTTTAGAGTGTCATGGCATCAAGAATGGTTTTATTGTATTGTTTTGTATAAAGTAAATAATTTACTTTGTATAAAATAAATAACATATTATGCGGCGTTAAGTTCCGCTATATATACACAATGTCTCCAAAATTTGGAGCTTCCTAATAAAAATGGAGTTTCCGTTTTCCCTGATATCCGTCGTTAAAAAAACATACAAATAATATGTATAAGAAACATATACTGTGCTTCATTCATTCTTTATTGTATTTTTTTTACATATAAAAATCTAAATATTATTTCTTGCCAAGTAAGCATTAACTATATTATACATAAAACATAAAAGTAATCACTACGGGTGTCCCTTACAAGCTGTCGCAGACTTCTTTTTAGATAAAATTGCTGCTTTTTGTTTAAAACTTTCTTCGAACTTATCATTTTGTACAATTTTTTCTTTACTAATTAAACAGTTCCAGGTTTTTAATTATGAAATTTGACAAGAAGTGAGAACTGCAAATAAAGATATTAATAATTATTACAAATGTGTAATTACTTCGTACAAAATTGAATTTTGTAAGCTATAATTGTACTTCAATCTTTGAAGTTTTTACTAAATCAGTACTTTCGACCTAATATCTTTTCAGTGTCCCTCACTGAACTTGTAACCTTCGTCGTCGTCTTATAATAATCATTACTACATTTTAAAAGCTCGTAGCAAATTCGTATGAGTATATTATAGGATCGAGCAAAAAATGTAAATATAATAAAATAAAATTTGTGAATAAAAGAAATAATTATAGCCGCAATGAAATAGAAAAAACTCACAACAAAATTGTCTTCAAAAGCGCGGCGTTGAGTCAAAAGCGCGGCGTTGAGTGCCGCCACTCAACACGCAATGCCTCAAATTCGGCGGAAAGTGGAGAACGGAAGTGGAACGGAGTGTCTTAATACTATGTTCCTAAGTTCCCTCTGCATACCCTGCATGTGCGGGATACAGCGTGAAGCTGAAAAAAGAAAAGAAAAAGTTGTCTTTATTTACTTGCCTGCGTGGTCCAACGGAAATAGATGAGAGAGTTGTGTATGTCACATAATATTATTTAAGAGCCCGGTGACTCTGATGCAGTGGGTTACATACAAATTATTAACATGAAGTAATGTAGGGTCATGTCTTACAGTTACATTTCATTTCCAATAAATTGTAGCATTTCTATTTTTTTATCTTTCAGCTTCTCAGATTAACGCGTTTTAGGGCTATGTACGTCAAAAGGCAAAAATGGAACCCTTATAGGAACACTTTGTTGTCAATCTGTCAATTTGTCAAGACCGCTTTTTTTATGGAAAAGACGGCAAACGAGCGTACGAGTCGCCTAGTGGTAAGTGATCATCGTCGCCCACAGCCCCGAGTAACTCTAGAGGAGCTACAGGCGTTGCCGTCCTATAAGGTGGAAGGGCACCGGGGCCCGGCATTACCTAATGCAAAACGCAGTCGTCAAAGCCACTACTTAAAGCCGGTCTTAAATGCCGGGGGTGGTAATAATCCGGTCGAGTCTGACAATGCGTGTTGATATTACTGGCAACGTGACTCTACCACACGCACTTTAGTCGCCTCTTACGACACCATCAGTACCAGGGTGATCCTATTCTAAGCCGGAATGACACGGCTAATAATCACCGCTTCTCTCAAGATTCCGTATATAAACTGAAACGATATAAAACTGAATTTTATATCAATTATTCAAGTCTATTGGCCCTCAAAGCACATATAATATCAAGCATTTAAATAATATCCAAAAATATTGTATCATAATAAAAAATACTTCCCGAGTACTTCACGTTGACCTATGTACAGTTGTTAAATTTGGCACTGAGAATATATAGTAGGTATAGTTAAAAATATCAAGCTTTAAAGTTGTGCTTTCAAGTTATACTTTCCGTTTACACAGAAATCCTGAAATTTCTACCGATCCTTCGGTGGGCGAGAGTGCATGGCAGGATACACAGAAGGAACTTGGGAACATAGTGTTAAGTCACTCCGTTCCGTTACCCACTTTCCACCAAATTTGAGGCATTGTTCAGTGGCAGAGCCCAACGCCGTGCTTTACTTTGTTACACAGCTCTGGAGCTGTGAAATGAAATAAATATTTAATTATTTCATTTCATAGTTATAAATATTTATATTGAAAATGATAAATATTTCATTTCCTCGAGAAGGGATAGAAGCCACGACCTGACACGCTCAAAATCACATATTTGTGCCACTGCGCCATGACAGGCCTCTAAAAATATTTAATAGAAGTTATTGTTTCACCGCGAACGTAACTTGTGCGTATACCCGAAGGTTAAGGAATTTTAAATGACTCTTACATCTACTTAAAGCACAAAAATCCAAAGCAATTGTCTAATGAGGCAACTCTCCAGGTGTTTTTACTAAATAGAGTAAGCATTACCCCGATTAGCGAATCGAACGCCAATTGCATATTCAAAAACAATATGAGACAAACGAGATTAATTAAATGCTAATCAACAAGTTGAAAATTGATTGGTTTTGTGGATTGTTCTATGTACATACAATGGTGTTTGCGTGAAAAATCAACCATAAATTTCTGTTGTAAGTTGAATACATGCAATTAAGTTAGTGGAAGTACACTTTATAATAATATTGTTGAACACCATGAGATCAAGTTTGGTGTGCTTAATTTTATTCCAACAGTCTCTAATAATATGTAAGTATTATACAGGGTGATAGAGTAAACATTAGTTTATTATAGGTTTGTTTTCTCAATAGTATATTTATTATCAATTCAACGTACAGCAAAGATTGTAAAGAACTGCCAAAACAGAATTCGTATAAAAATACATCAATACTATAGAAACTCCATCTACTGAGGAAGAAAAGCTCTGGTAATAAGAATGTTTAGTCATTTTTTTCATGTATTTTTAATTATAAAACGTCAAAATATCTTTTAGTTTTCCCTTTTTTTTGGCATTAAAAGATGTTTATTATTATTTATATATAAGAAAATACTAAATTAATGTTTATATCGATTTGATATTGCTGATGCTTCTTAACTATGAGAACTACGCGGGAGGCGCAGTTATAGAGATCTTTCAATTTAAAGATCTTTCAATTCAATTTAAATTAGCATTTAATTTTATGTGAAAAGTCTATACTTAAAGTAATATCTTTAACTAGAAATTATGTGAAATGTATTGGCATTGATGTCAATTGCTACCATAACGAAGAAGTGATTTCATTTCCTGAAGTGGGAATCGAATCTGCAAACTGTAACGGTTAATTACACTCTTAAACCCCGACAAGCCTATATAAAGTTGAAAGAAAGCTTATAATATATATCTAAATTTACAATATATATATCTAAACTTACAATATATAAACTTACAATATGTACCTAAATTCAAATAACAATCGAGTTCGTGTAGAAGTGAAAAGTGAGGACAAACATTTGAATATTATCGGATTCCTTACTCTACATAAATTAATTTAAAATTCATTTTATGATATGTAATATTTTTAAGATGACTCTATTATTTAAGATGGATTTCGGTCGGATTACACTTATTACGGAGACGCGCAAGGTTATTTAAAATTTCACTTAATACCAGCAAACTGGCATGAGGCGAGGCTGCGGTGCCACCTTGAAGGTAAAATTATCATACTTTCTCCGAAAAGCGGGACAGCTTGAAAAAATATCATATGTAAACGTAAAATACGTATAAAAAATATCAATATATAATTGGCTACATTGGCCGACAGTTTAATCTTTAATCAGGTGATTAATATTTAAATAATTTTTATTTCCACGTCCTTGCAAGACCAAATTCTTTGTTGTGTTCCACCATCCAATACGTACTATATGAAGAGCTTTTCATGGAAAAATTGAAAAAAAAAAAGAAAATTGCAGAACAAAGATATAAGAAAAAATCGTTATATATCTTATAGGTAGTCACTTGGCATCTCCTATCAACGTTGGTTTACGTACAGCTATGTCAACATTTATGAAGAGGCAAGGTGGTAAGCATGGAGTGTTTACTGGCATACACTCTACTTTTTCTAGAGGTGACTTCCATTCTGTTGAAGGTAATGTTTTAGAGTATTACTACCATTATCATTATTTATAGTATACTTACTCAGCTGCACGCTGTATTCCGCTCATGGCAACTCTGCCATTTACTCAGCTGCCCTGCCTACCCAGGCAGAGGCAACTTGGGAACCTAATTTAAGACCTGTTAAGACACTTCGTTTCACTTCCGTTGCCCACTTTTCGCCAAATTTGAGGCACTGCGTGTTGAGTGAAGGAAGTCAACGACGCGGTTTGCCTTGTTACCAGGGCGAAGAACTAAGAATATTAAATATTAAAATTGAAAATATTAAATATAACCCACAACATATCGTTTACAGTCACACGCTTGTGCCGCTGCGCCACGACAGTCCTCTTTATAGTATTTTTTTATAGTAAATTTATTATGTTAGCCTTGTAAATATATCTATAAGTAAAAACGCGAACATTTGTCTCGTTGTTCAGTATCAGAGCTCGACGTGATGCTGTATCTTCTCCGCGGTGAGTGACGGCAATTACTTCGAAAGCGGGACAACATTTTTAGCTGGCTTTTTTAAAACACCACTGTTAGTGCGTATTTCTGTATACATCTGGATACACTGCGTCTACGCGTCCTCTTAACCATGTATTTCTAGGGAGTTAAGTCGGCGATGAGTACTAGGTCGTCTAATTGATAAATATGGCCCTAGCCATGAGTATCGCGCCAGTATTGAAGTTCTGGGAAATATTCACGAACCCAGCACCTTAAAAAACAAAACATATCTGCGAGAATCTATGAGCGTCTCTCTAACATCGCTCTCAATACATGTGCCAGGTATAAAAAGACGAGCTGATCCTCCAAGTATACAAAATTGTTAAGTTTATAGTTCTTTCGTCAGCATTGTAAACAGAAACATGTGGAAGGAGTCGATTATTCACTGTATATTCTACCTCGCAGAGTAAAGTAGCTAAGCAGCAGCGATTTCGAGATGATCTGCTCTAGAGGTGAGTTGAAGAAGTCGTCATACCATTTTACATTCTGTCGGCCTATGATTACTGTGAGAGGACCAAAATAGTCCATCCGGTTTATGTTAATTGTTTCCGATGAAGAGATGACATTGTAGATGATCATTGGTAGAGTGCTGTAGCGATTGTGCCTTACGAATACGACACTTGAGGCAATGATGAACTATCTTCTTAACGGTGGGAGGAACGCAAAAATGTTGACGTACTTCATTATTTTGGTGCTACTATTATAAATCAACATACAACGGTGTAATGTAGCGATCGCCATCTACGATTTGGGGTATCGCTCAAGCCGATTCCTAATTATTAACCATCATGATGTTTCTGATTTCCATAGAGCAATTTCGATGTGGTCATCTTGTAAACGATGAATATTTTTGTTCAGAATGGCTTTTTTTTCATATCAATATTTTACCAACGTGGGCGGTAATTGTCCCAAGGCAAAGTAATCTTTTTGGTATTCATCTATTTTATCTTCATGATTTTGGATTTTCTGACCCTAAATTCTATTCTGAGTACCATAGAGCAGTGCCGTCAGTGAAGCGATAGGTTGATTCCTCGGTCCCGTACGAATATCTTCTGCGAGTCTGGATCCACTTATCTTGATCGATTAGAATTTTAGGTGTGGCGGAATGGTAGACGGTTTTTTTTCTAATCGATTAGACAGCTAAATATTCTTTACGAAGTGCTTAAATAACTAATATACTAAGAAACTAAAACATACAATTTTAATGTTATAATCTCAATGTATTTATGGAATTGTAAAATTTAATTAAAACGAAATTATAACTAAAATTAGCAATAGTATAATGTCACGACGCGTAATGAAATAACTAACTACTGTGCGACATGTTATGTCAAGTCATGGTAGAGTGTAAACTGTACTGCTTCTCAAAAAGCAACAGCCTCCCTTTTGAACAAAAATGAACCGGAAGGACATTTTGGTTGTAAAAAAAAATGGTGTCTAGCAGCAAGCTGCACCAACTAAACTCTCCTTCGAAAGCTTCAATGTATAATTAAAGCTAAGATAATATTTTGGACTAATTTAGATGAATTAACTTTAAATTTATGTTGATGCCAGGATCACTTTTGGTTAGGCCAAGATTTGTGACAATATGGAGAGAATAGAGAACAAAAAGGGGATTAGACGTATTATAAGATGAAGAGTCATAATTAATGAATTATGGATTGGGAAGAGAGAGTTAGGAAGTAGAGGAAGTCTAAGGAAGCTATCAAGCAGATACTACGATCTGTCATAACGCAACGATCCGTCTCCAAGGATGAGATTGGCTAACTAATATAGCTTGGACTATAAAAGATGAAAAGACAACTGCAACATAATAAATAGAAGTGAATCTACACGCTTTACTGTTCAACTCAACGCCACGCTTTGCCTTATTACCAGAGCGGAGAAATGAAACATTAAATATTTAAATTGAAAATATTAAATATTTCATTTCCTCGACTGGGGATCGAACCCAGAACCTGTCGGTTACAGTCACACGCTTGTGCCGCTGCGCCACTACAAGCCAAGGCAGGACATCCATCCAAATAATTTAAATAAACGGTACTGGTATGTTAAATAATAATAGATTTTTCATTTTAGGTATTCCTTTATCCAAGATACCTCAGAAATGGGCTGCAGATGAACCCGACAACTACAATGACCAAGAACAATGCATAATGATGCAGGCGAGCGGAGAGATGGCGGATGTGAAATGTAGTGAACCTTTGCCTTATTTCTGTTACAAAAAAGGCAAGAACCTACGCTTGAATGGATGTGGTACTATAGATCCTGGTAAGTATATATTAGTTATTGAGTCCAAGTAATTCTATTAAACGAAAGCTTAAAATATTTTTTCATGAACACTTGTTCTAATGTTCAAAAACCAATGACCATTTTAAAATTATTTAGATATTATCTACCGGTTGGTATCGGTTACACAGTCTATTCGGTTTGACAGTCTAACACAGTAGTAATACTGCCATTATCGTTGTCTAATTTAAGTATACGAAAAAATTATATTTGATGTTAACAAAACAAATATCTTGTTTCTTCCAATACTTATTTCCTTCAGGGTTTTGTAACTGTTTCAGCATACGTTTTGGATAGTAGAACTGGAAGCTGTTACAAATTCCATACGGTACCTCGTACCTGGTCTAGGGCGTTCATGGCTTGTACTGCCGAAGGAGGCTACTTGGCTATTGTAAACAGCAATATAGAAGCAACGGTACGTAGTGTGTTCTGTACGTAATAATAATAATAATATTCTTTATTGTATATATATATATATATATATATATATATATATATATATATATATATATATATATATATATATATATATATATATATATATATATATATATATATATATATATATATATATATATATATATATATATATATATATATATATATATATATATATATATATATATATATATATATATATATATATATATATATATATATATATATATATATATATATATATATATATATATATATATATATATATACAATAAAGAATCCTAACTGCGTACCATCTTTACTTGACCTGTCCATAGTGTCATCAATTGACTATGTTAGTGCACATGGGCAACTCTCGGCTGACTCTTTCTCTTACCACGATTTACTGTACCTATCTTATAAAATACGCCCGCCAAAAATCAAACCTTCTGTTGTTATGCGGCGCAGCTTTAAAAACTTTAATTATGATAACTTTATGGCAGATCTTAGATTAATTGACTGGGATTCTGTTCTTAATGCTGCCACAATTGATGACAAAGTTAATATATTCAACTCCATTTTGATCAATTTATTTGACACACACGCTCCACTTCGGCCAATTAAACTTAAGCACCTACCGGCACCTTGGCTGACTCAGGATATTAGGAATGCAATGACGAAGCGTGACAGAGCGAAATCTAAGTACAAACTTAATCTTACTTTAGAAAATTTAACAAAATTTAAATATTTACGTAATAAATGCAACAGACTTTGTCGAACAGCTCAACGAAATTATATTTATAATTCTATTAATAACGGTAACTCTGCTAAAACTTGGAAATTATTAAATTCTATGGGTATTGGTCGCGATCGTCGAACCACCTCAATTGCTAGTGATGTTGACATAGATTCTTTAAATTTACATTTTAGTTCAGTCCCATTATTAGATTCCAACATAAAATCAAACACTATTAATTCTCTTAAATCCACTCTGAATTTCAATCTAGAAATATTCAACTTCACACATGTGTCTTGTAAGGAAATTAGAAAACATATATCTGCTGTTACTTCTGAAGCGATCGGTGAAGATGGTGTTAGTCGAAAAATGATTTGGTTAACTCTTGACGGAACTCTGACTATACTTAACCATATAATTAATTATTCTCTTTCCTCTGGTTCGTTTCCAAATTGCTGGCGAATGGCCCATGTTATTCCTATTCCTAAAATTACAAATCCTACATCCTTTTCTCACTATCGACCTATTTCAATCCTTCCCTTTCTTTCAAAAGTGATAGAGCGTGTGATTTATAGTCAACTCTCATCTCATCTCTCTAAATACCAATTCCTTAGTCCATTCCAATCTGGATTCCGCTTGGGACACAGCACTACTACTGCACTGATAAAGATTTGTGACGACATTAGATATGGTATCGACAATCAGCAAATAAGTATAATCGCTCTATTAGACTTTTCTAATGCGTTCAATTCTGTAGATCACGATATACTTTTAGCTGTTTTGTCATCTATGAACGTTTCCTCCGGTGTTATCGGTTGGTTTCGTTCTTATCTTTATGACCGCGTTCAGTGTATTCGATATAATAATAAATATTCTTCGTATTCTCACCTTCGAGCTGGTGTTCCCCAAGGTGGCATCCTGTCTCCTCTTCTCTTTCTATTTTTATTAACTCTATCACTAAATCCCTTACCTTACCTTCTTATCTATATGCTGACGACTTACAAATATATGCCACGGCACCCATTGATGATCTCCATAGTGCTATTGCTCAGCTAAGCCCCATTCTCCTTACCGTTAGCTAGTAGAGTAAATCATTTGGGTTGTCAATTAACACTTCTAAATCGCAAGTCGCTCTCTTTGGTAGTCGTCAGCAGCTATCCAAAATCCTTTTACCTTCTCTTTCTCCTGTAGTGTTTGGTGGAGCTAATTTAGAGTTTTACGAGAGCATTAAAAATTTAGGTCTCATAATGGACAACAGCTTTTCGTGGATACCCCATATATCAGAGGTAAGTAGAAAATTTGTTGCGGTGATCTGTCGTTTGAGACGTTGGAAAAACCTCCTTCCTATTAAAACTAAAATTTCCCTTTCCCTTTCTCATACGCTTCCTCTTATTGATTACGCCGATGCATGCTACTGTGATCTGCCACAAATTATTCTTAATAAGTTGGATCGCCTACAAAATATGGCCATTCGGTTCATATTTGGGTTAAAAAAATACGATCATATTTCTGAATATAGGATCCAACTTAAATGGCTTACAATCAGACAGCGACGTAATCTCCATATCCTCACACTCCTTTATACTGTTCTCTTCCATCCTCACACTCCTGAATACCTTAAAACAAGGTTTACCTTCCTTGGCTCCAACCACTCTCTCAACCTCATATCACAGGACGACAATAAACTAGAATTGCCACTGAGTCGTACACAAGTCTATGGTGGTTCTTTTACGGTCAAGGCTGCGGTCCTTTGGAACACACTCCCGCGCGAACTGCATCAGTCTGAATCGGTGTATATTTTCAAGCGTCGAGTTAAAAGCTATTTCTTATCACTGTAAATAAATATGTATGTATGTATGTAAATGAATTTTATGTAGGTTTATAATATGAATATGTATATATGTTCGTATATTTTGTTATTATTTATACGTTTATAGATATTTATGTAAAATAGTGTGTAATTTATAGCATGTATATTTTTAAGTAAGTTTATTATAGGTACTAAAATAATAAGATTTTTCTTTGTTATACATTTGTACGCCTATCAATTTCAATATTATTATGTTCTCTGATTATTTTACGGTAAAGGTTGCCTGGAAGAGATCACCTATGGTGATAAGGCCGCCTTTACACCAAAATTTTGCTTTACTTTTCTTATACTTGTATATACTTTTTATTTTTGGTGTAATAAAGTGTTAAATAAATAAATAAATAAATAAATAAATAAATTATTATATGTGATTTAATAACAAATGTTAATGTTTATCTATTAGGTTATTAAAGAACTATTTGCAAAGCATCCAGCGGGTTCTATAGTTGGAAAATTCTGGAAAGATGTCGCCTTTTTGGGTTTCCACGATTGGGGTGAACATGGAGAGTTTTTGACTATTAATAGTAATTATTTTCATATTTACATTTTTCCCTGCAACTTGACTGACCTTTTTGAGATCCCTTTTTGTTTTCAATTTTGTAATCATATTATCAGATATTTCCTGAGATAATAAACATTAGTTTATTAACAGTGATGTTCTTTTGTTTCGTATGGTTGGATCTCGTCGCTCGTCGTTTGGCTATATCTTAGATCCAAATCAATTACGTTTTCCAGGTCAGACTCTAGACGATGCAGGATTTTCGAAGTTCTCAGGCGGTGAACCCAATAACGCAACAACAGGCGAATTCTGTGGTGCTATTTATAGACACGGAACTTTTGATGACCTTTGGTGTGAAAACAGATACGCGTTTGTATGCGAGAAGGACCCCAACAGCTTGGTAGATGTTGATGAAGAAAAATAATTGTTACTATGATTTAATATAAAATAGTAAATTATATGAAATAATGATTTCTTTGTCTAAAAATTAATTATTTAGTAGACGATCAGCCAACATTTTATTTAAGGTAAGCGAAAGACAACAAGTAGTTCAATTAATCAAATTGGTTAGAAAATTTATTAAATAATTAAATAAGGCCTGTCGTGGTGCAGCGGCACAAGCATGTGATTGTAACCGACAGGTTGCGGGTTCGATCCCCACTCGAAGCAATGAAATATTTAATATTTTCAATTTAAATATTTAATGTTTTCATTTGCTTTATGTAAAGCTGAGTAGTGAAATAATTAGTACAGGAGAATAATATTATCTTATCATTGTAATATTTACTTTTGCCGATTTGTTCGTTTATTGGTCGTACAAATCTTTGAAACTATAAGATGCATACGGTAAGTTGTTTGGCACTTGAGTATAATACGATCAGTTAACAGCTGATGACGGAGCTGCGTTACCCCTCTCAATATCCAATGTCTCGAAAAATAGGCGAAAAGTGGAATGAAATGAATGGTGTGAAACTTATTGTCTAATTTTTTAGACACAAACCAGAGCTCAATGAAAAAACTATCGAAACTATCATCCTAATTGTATCATATTTACAGCCTGATACTTCACCCCCTGCGCCATTATGGTAATAAAACATTATAAAAAAATAAATTATATACAAACCTGAGGCGTGTGGTAGAGTCACGTTGCTAATAATGGCAACACGCAAGGGCAGACTCGACCGGATTATTACCACCCCCGGCATTTAAGACCAGCGTTAAGTAGTGGCTTTGGCCACTGCGTTTCGCATTAGGTAATGCCGGGCCCCGGTGCCCTTCCAATGTAAAGGACGGCGACGCTCCTGTAGCTCCTCTGGAGTTACTCGGGGCCGTGGGCGACGGTGACTTACCACCAGGTGACCCGTACGCTCGTTTGCCGTCTTTTCCATAAAAAAAAGGCATGAATACAACCGTTCTACTGTAAACGCGACTATTGTGGGCTTTAGTGCAAATAAAATATTTAATAATTCAATTTTTTCGCTCGAGTAACGAGCAATGAGGCAAAGCGCTACGTTTGACTCCATCACTAAACACTCAGTGCATCGACAATTCAGTGAAAAATAAAGAACGGAGTACCTTAACACTATGTTTCCAGGTTTTTCTCTGCGCATTTACTATGCCTGGAATATAGCGTGAAGCAGAAAAAATACAGTTTCAGCTTAGCACTTCCGAGTGGCACATATATTATATTGATCATAGTCAATACAAAACGTTTCCTACGTTTTGTATGGACTGTACGTTTTGTTTGTATCGGGCCTTAATTAACCAATGTTAAAACTAACAGGTATAATTAACTAGCTCTAATTAATGACTGCGGGTGGCCGATAGTGACCACAGCATAACATGTCAAATACGATCATTTGATAGAAACAATTAAAGCGCTGACCAATTATCATTGATGGAATGTATATACCCCGCATATGATAGTATACGAGTAGGTAGACGGAACTTGGGAACCTGGTGTTAAGAAACTCCGTTACCATAGAGACACTGTCATTCTCCAATTATCGCCTAATTGCTAGGTTACTAGAGATAATAAATGGAAATATTTATAATCGATAATATGAAATATCTAGAAATAATCATGTCTATTTCTATACTTAATTTTGTGTAGCAAATTGAAACAAAATATTTAAGAAAGATATAAGAATATTTTCAGAAGCTACGGATTACGTGTCTTTAGAGTCTATTTAAGATATATCGATATGTTGGGATAAAAACAAAAGGAGGAAGTACTTTTTGTACTATTTCGTATCTATAACTATCACGCTAACACTCTTCGACAACATATGTATAATTATAATATATAAAATATGTACGTTCGTATTTATTTTAAAAAAGACAAAGCTCGCCTTTGAATATTGACTAAAAAGTGGAGAATAGAGCGTCTTAATACTGGACTCTTCCAACATATCCTCCTATGCAGGGGAAAAACATTTTTAATTTAACAAAGTTATCAATTCTGTCTTCTCTCACATAAATCGATTTACCGTACTCACTTGCTCTCATGTATCTCAAAATTAATCAATTTGCTTAACTACCATTAGCAATGATTGCAGATAAGGCTCGTTTTGGAGATCATTGAATTTGATTTATTAATGCGATACGACAGTATACGTTACGTATCTTAGGTTGATTAATAAGCTCTCTAGTATTGATTTGTTGTCTTAGTTTCATTAAGAGATTTGGTAAAAAGATATATGATATAGGTTATGTGCTTCTAAGGTCACTTTCAGATTGATAGAGCAAGAAGAAAGTGATGAAAGAGATGGAAGGTGCAGATGGAGACACTGGTGTACTTCCAGCATTCATTTTGTTAATTTCCACTATCTTTCGTCTCCTAATAGGTGTGGAATGGAGAGCCAAGTATACTTAATGTCAAACTCTATCTCTCTCTGTCCGTTATAACAATTTAAAAATAATAAAATGTACATATGTACATTCTATTCTATGTTACGACACATTTTGGACATTCAGAAGATATCTACTTGGCGAAATAGGCCGTTATATATTTCAACGACCATTAACTTGCCTGTTACGGAATACGTCCAAAGATAAGAATATATTTAATATATCTTAGAAATGGTACCGGCTGTTTTGTTTTACATCGAATATCTTGCGAATTTAGTGTTAAGACGTTTTGTTCTCATCAAGATACTTCAAATCAGGGAGCATTGCGTGTTAAATGGTGAAATGAAATATTAAATATTTAATTTCTTTGAGTAGGAATTGGACACATATATATGTTGTCGTAGTCCCCGCGTGACGAAAGGCATCATAAATTCAAAATGTTCTTTATTCAAATAGGCTTTAGCAAGCACTTTTGAATTGTCACAAACATAGAATTACCACCAGCTCGGAATGCGGTTCTGCTGAGAAGAGCCGGCAACAAACTCAACAGTTGCTCTTTTCAATATTGAATAATTACAGTTTCATTGTTTAATACAATAGTGGCTATCCTGCATGAAATTCAAATGACCTTAATTAAATACATGTTTATCATTCAAATATTCTTCGACAGTGTAGTACGCTTTCTGAATTAACATTACTTTAACATTTACTTTAAACTTCTCTAGTGGCAGATTCAAAATACACTGCGGAAAATTATTGTAGATACGAATACTCAGACCCATATTATGTTATATCCAACTACTACATTAACATGTGCGCTTTGGTAAACTTTCAATTCTATGAACAACAGAGAGGCGTTTACACATACTTGCACGTGTAAAGTCATGTAACATAAAAAGCTATTTTCTTTGGGTTGTTTTCCATAAACAATTCAATAAAATCACTGGTATAATATTTTAAATGAGATACTCTACTCTCAAGTCAACTTTTTACATTCCATTCACCGCACAATTGTCAAAATATTGCGTGTCAACTGGTGAAAAATCAATGCCGCGCTTTATGTAGGTATTAGAGAAACGAAAATAATTAATTTCTTGGCGCTCCAAAAACTCCAAAAACTGTACCCCTGAGCCATGACACAAAATATATGTTTTTTTCTTTCAAAAGAACATGAATTATTTGTCAAATTAATGTTAAGACACTGTTCCGTTCCCTACTTTCTGAAATTAAAATATGAAATATTTCATTTCCTCGAGTAGGCGTCGATCCAACAAGCTATCGTGTTTACAGTGGCAAGCTTGTGCCCCTGCACCTCAACAGCACTCAAGACGATATAAAAGTTTAACACTTAATTTAATCTTGGCCATTTAGGCCTTTAAGCTCTTATTAGGTGAAACAATCATTGTAATAGAATGGACTATAATATAAGATAAATACATTTTCGTTATTTCAAATCAATCCAGCATCAGAATGCTACTGAACTACACCATAAACGTCACACAAATGAAAGCAATCGTTTAGATGTCTTCTGATCACCGTTTTGATCTTTTAGGAACCGTTTTATTTACGAAACATAACATCTTATTCCCAAAAATGTGTATGTAACTAATATTCTCGTGCGTGTCTTAGAAAGTAATCGACATGCGAAGAAATGAAAACATTAAATATTAATTTGAAAATTATGCATGTTTGTGAATGTAATCTTCGTAAAGAATACGAAACAAAGATATTCTGGGCAAACCTAAGGCATTAGACTACTTGCGAGTAGAGTCTAGATGTCAGATCTTCACGAATATACGCACATACACGCTCGATGTTTCTGAGCTGCTAAGACCAATGCTACAGCTTCATGCTGTATTCCGCACGAGGCAGGGTAGGCAGAGGGAGCCCGGGAACCTAGTGTTAAGACTCTCCGTTCAACTTCTGTTCCCCACTTTGCGACGAATTTGAGGCATTGCGTGTTGAGTGGCGGAATTTAACGCCGCGCTTTGCCCTATTACCAGAGTGAAGAAATGAACAAGAAAATCGAACACAGAACCTGTCGGTTACAGTCACATGCTTGTGCCGCTGCGCCACGACAGGCCTCAACGATATCTTAATTATATTAAATACTACGATATCTTAATTATGTAAATTAGCTCAGCTTTTTTGGGGACAGGAGGAAATACTTACATACATACAAGAGAACGACAACGACCCTGTAGTAGCCACACTTTCGTTGTTTCAGAAAATCTTAAATTTTCTTTGCTCTTATACTCAATTTCAGTAAACAAGATCATATAAAAGAGAACGATAATATGAATTGATATGACATTGGTATTGTAATATTGTAGTTCAGTTTTGTAATGAAATATGACATTAATCTTGTAGCTTCACAGTTGATAGACAAATAGGTGTATAATCGATAGACGAATAGAGCTTGTTGTGGAATAAGATTGTAGGTTCGATTCCCGCTCTAGGAAATGAAATATTAATATTTCAAGTTAAATATTTGATGTTTTCATTTCTTCGCTCTGGTAACAAGGTATAGCGCGGCGTTGATTTCCGCCATTCAAAACCCATCGCTTCAATTTCGGCGGAAAGAGTGGAACGAAACGGAGCTTCTTAACACTAGATTTTGAAATTCCCTCTGCCTGCCCTTCTATGTGTGGGAAATAGAGTGAAGTTTAAAAAATGGTTCATAACTTTAATTTAATTAATACCTCATCCCATATGTCGACTCATTTTAATATTTTTTTCGCAATAAGTAAGTAGAAATGACATTATCCATTGCACGACTTCCAGCGTTTCATCATCAAACAAACTCTTCTCCTTTATAATATTATAAGTAAGTATTAGTAAAAAGTTAAGAATTAAGACAAAATTAACATTCTTTATCCATTACTACATAAGTTTACTATTATGAAAAGTTTTTTCCCGATTATCAGGGTATTGGAAATGCCCTGTTGAAAAACCGAAGCTCAAGTATAGTATTATTTTTTAAAACACCTTATCAAATACGTTATGTGTCTTCTATTACCAAATGAAATTATTTTTAATATATATCGAGTTTATCATAGCTTTTGAATAAGCAAGACGATATTGCGTTTGTGCAATTCTAAGCAAATGTGTGGAATGACAGTTAGTCCGGACATGGAAAGCCCTTCGATCAAGTTTTGCACGGGGAGCTCCTTGTACTTACTGATTACGGACTGAAACTTTCTCACTGATCGCAGCATAAGACTCGTTGTACTCCCAATACTAAGCAGTTCTGTAGGAACTCACAATTACACCACAATATTTATATGTAAATTGCGCATTATCGTGGCGTGCTATCTATAGCCTGAAGTGGTTCTTCTATCGATACGCCAGTCATTCTGTATAATGGGATGAGTATACTAAAAGTAAAGATATAATTATGCGCCCAATCGCCCAATGATTAACATCCATTACGTTAAATATTAAGTAATAATATTTTTTTTAAAGCTTAATAGTTCTATTAATATGTTTTTTAGTATCACGTTATATTTCCTACATAGCAGGGGAGGGAAAGGGAATTCTGAAACTTAAAGTTAGAGACCTTAGTTTCACCCCTTACTTCCCACCGAATTTGAGGTAACGCATTTTGAGCGGCGCAATTCAGCGCCGCACGTCGTCTACAACAGTTAACCCCTCCGTGTGTGTCTTTCGGGGTAACCTTTTTTTTATGGATAAGACACGGCAAACGAGCGTACTGGTCACCTGATGGTAAGTGATCACCGTCGCCCACGACTCCGTGTAGTACCAGAGGAGCTACAGGAGGGTGATCCTATTCTAAGCTGAAATCACACAGCTGATCCTATTCTAAGCTGAAATCACCTTAAACTTTTGTATTCTCAAAGGTCAACCAAGGTCATCTGCACTTCCTATCATTTTCATCGCTCATAAATATAACTACAAACGACAATTCAAAACAAATTGTCTTTGGGAAGCGGAAATTTGTAAAAATCTCACTACAGAGATGCCAACAACACAAACAAGTTGTAACAAGCGTGTAAGAATTGCGACGTAGCTTGGTGAGAACTAATGGCTTAGTTAGAGCGCTTGGACGGTTTTCAAGAGGCGCGGGTTCAAATCCTGCTTCGTTTAAAAATAATAGGCCAAATTCTCAAAAAATATAATTGTAATTGATTTTTTTTAATGTGCCACAGGTTTGTGCAAGGCCTATAAATATTTATCTAAATATATTTATCTAATATAAAAATAATTCAATATTTAATATATTCATTCCGTCACGCATTGCCTCAAGTTCGGTGGAAAGTGAAGAATGGAAGTGTGTCGATGAGGACGGAGTTCCCTTTGGGTTTCCTGCCATATGCGGGATACAACATGAAGCTGCCAAAAATATACCGTTAATAGTTAATATGTTTGATCGACGCCTTAAATATTTCAATGAAATGATCGTATTTGACATGATATACTATGGTTACTATCGGCCTCCCGCAGTCATTAATTAGAGCTACTTAATTATACCTGTTAGTTCTAACGTTGGTTCATCTCGGTGGGACACGTTTTGTATGGACTTACGCAAACGATAATTTGACACATGATATATAGAAATGGGAAAGTAAGAGTTGGGGTTGTGGGTAGTCTTATAACGGACAGATGTAGGAAGTGGTAGGTTGTTTTAAGCTTTACAGGTAGTCAGAGGGAACTTGAGAATTTTGTGTTAAGATAATCCATTCCGTTTCCTAGTTTCCGTCAGACTTGAGGTATTGCGTGTTGAGTACCGGAACTCCACGACACTTGTTATCAGAACTAATAAATACAAATATAAAAAAATAATTTCCTCGAGTGAGTCACACGCGTGTTTTTTGCGCCATGAAAGGATTTTAGTTAATTTTACAACTTTTTCTACTAGAAATTCTGACGCACCAGAGATTGATCTACTGTGTTGCTACATGATGGTTATATATTCGATACCCTGTTCTTATTTTACTGAAATATATTTTTATAAATTGATTCTTGATTATTCATAGCAATGTAAAGAAGCAACAAAAACAAGATTTAAAATAAAAAAAAAACTCTTACCCAAATCCGTTGTCCAAATCTGTGCCTCAGACAGACACACACACACACAGATGGACATTTAATAAAAATATTTTATGTGATTAAATAAAAATGTAGTGTCAATACACTTATTTCTTTGCTCGAATCCTGGAAATATCCTAGGACTTTAGATTTTATAATAACAGAACTTTATACTACGCAAGCAGACCGTGAAAGCGATAATAACTAATTTCCCCGAATGAGAATCGAAGCTATAAATCTCATGTTTTCATTTAGTCACTGTACCGCTGCATCACAATGGCATTACTTTTGCTCTAGCCATTGAAATGGCCGGTCAGTTTTTGACATATTTAAGTGGGTCACGTAAATGATACGTTGGCAAAGGAAAAGGCAGAGATTGATGACGGATGAGGAGAATGGGGACTTGGGACCATTTTTCAGTTTGAATACTCTATCTTATTTTGAATAATATAATTATAATATTATATAATATTTTTTGCCTTAAATATAAAAACAGGCGTATTATAAGTTGGATCCGTCAGTTTGTGTGTCAGTTTATTTTTACATGTCATTGAAAAATGCTCGTTACATACAATGACTGTTGTTAAAATGACTTTTCACTATTTCTTATAGCTGGATCATTATGTTTCTACATCAGATGTTTATTTATTTTTATCGCTTCACTCGCACGAGGCAGGGTAGGCAGAGGGAACCCGGGAACCTAGTGTTAGGACACTCCGTTCCACTTCCGGTCCCTACTTTCCGCCGAATTTGAGGCATACATCGGATGTTACAAATTTTTAATTTTGATTATACTTTTAATTATTTTAAGCTCCCCTACACTTTTACGAAAATATATTTAATGTACAGATACAACTTTTCCACACTTTTTTTGTATTATGTATATTTTGTTCTGTTGCAAAAGAAAATTATGTTATTTATGAGAGATGTTAGAATTGCTAACATCTCTGTAACTTTATATTTATATTATAATTAGTTTTCTATGTACCGTGAACTTCGCTAATGAGATGCTTGTTTCCACCTGCCTCGAGACACGTTTTTTAACAACTTTACTTTCAATGTACCTAATAAAGAAAATTCGCCAAAAGTCACATTTTTGAGGAAAACAATATTTTTTTTTTCTCTTTTCTCTTCACGCTGTATCCCGCACGAGGCAGGGTAGGCAGAGGGAACGAAAGTGAAACCTAGTGTTATGACACTCCGTTCCACTTCCGTTCCCCACTTTCCGCCGAATTTGAGGCATTGCGTGTTGAGTGGCGGAACTCAACGCCGCGCTTTGCCTTATTACCAGAGCGAAGAAATGAAACATTAAATATTTAAATTGAAAATATTAAATATTTAATTTCCTCGACTGGAGATCGAACCCAGAACCTGTCGGTTACAGTCACACTCTTGTGCCGCTGCGCCACGACAATATTATCGAACAATATTATCATTTTCATATTACAAACTTATATTTTACGTTTAATGAAAAAACATCACTTAATTGTTCCTAGGATTACGTACCAGAAAATACAAAAGGGGAATCCTTATAGGATCACTTTATTCCATCTGTAAAGATCATCGGTCTTAAGATCTATTGGAAGTATCGTGCTAAAATAAGTATCATATATTCGGGTCTACGATCTCTGGATGTACAGAAAAAGCTTCACAAGCTTCTATATCCCAATCGAAAACGATACAAATGAAAATGATACGGATATAACTTCGTAACTTGACCTATCGTTGTATAGTCATTAAATTGGTTGAGACCGTCTTTTATAGCTTCACGGTGTATCCCGCAGGGAAAGCAGAGTGTGGTCTAGTACTTAAAAGTGCAACTCGTAATATCTCGAAAATTTTGAATAATATAATATTTTTTTCAGCTTCACGCTGTAACCCGCGCATGGTAGAGTGGCAGAGGGAAAGTGGGAACCTGGCGTTAAGATACTCCATTCCGTTTGACACTTTTCACTAAATAATAATATTTAATGTTTTAATTATTTTTTTTCATTTTGGCTAAGACGCGTTAAATTCTGCCACTTAAAACGCAAAATACTTCTCGTATTTTGCGTTTTAAGTGGCAGAATTTAACGCGTCTTAGCCAAAATGAAAAAAAAAAATGAAAACATTAAATATTTAAGTTTTTAGAGGACCCACCAACTGTCTCATCACCATTGGCCTCTAAATATTTTTTTTTAGAAAAAAAAATGCATAGCATTTTATTTTAACAAAAAAAGTGGGAAATAAAAAGATTAATTACAAACAACAAAGGCGTTACTGCATAACAATTAAAATAAAATATTTATTATTATTTTATTTATTTAGACACAACCTGATTTCAACACATTTGTTCAGTACTAAGCACTAATGCTGAAATTAATTTCATCCTTGAGCGGGATTTTTTTAGAGGCCTGAGGATTTGAGGCTTGTCGTGGCTTAGCGGCACAAACGTGTAAACGATAAATTGCGGGTTCGATCCCCACTCGAGAAAATGAAATAAATAATATTTAATTTAAAATATTTAATATTGTCATTTCTTCGCCTTGGTAACAAGGCAAAGCGCCGCGTTGAGTTCCGTCACTCAATACGCAATGCCTCAAATTCGGCATAAGGAGGGGTACGGAAGTAGAACGCAGTGTCTGAACTGTAGGTTCTCAATTTCCCTCTGCCTACCCTGCCATGTGCGGGATACAGCGTGAAGCTGAGTGACTGAGCGGGATTCAAACTCAAAATCGTCGCGTTTCCTGTCACACGATGTGCATTTTAAAAAACTTTACAAGCTACTACTATAGTTTAGTAGCACTAAAATTAGTTTTCTGAAAGTATTTTTTAAAAACTAAATTTTTATATGAAGCTCAGCTTCAATATGAGTTTACGGAAGGGATTTAAAAATATATTAAACTACAACATTCATATTGTACTGGCACTTGCGGCTTATAACTAATTTTTTTTTCAGTTTCGCCGCAGATCACGTGGAGGAAATTTAGAAATCTAAAGTTAAGGCACTCCGCTTTCACTCCGCATCACTTTCTGCTGAATTTAGGGCATAGTGTTGACAATGCCCTAAATTCAGCAGAAAGTCATGAGTTGACATTGTTGACAAGCGTAACTTAACGCCAGGTTTTGCGTTGTTACCACAGTAAAGTAATGTTGATATGAAATATTTCATTTTCTCGAGTGAGGATCGAACTCGCAGAGAGCCCGAAACAAGGTTCATAAAAAAAACAATAGTACAGTTAAAAGTTAAATTAATAATTATAATACCACTAACAGACTACAACTACAACATTGATTTAAAGCTGGATTTGAATCTATAACCAGTTGTTTTGTCAGCTATTAAGGTATTTGAGTGATTTAGTAGTTCAGTAACCGACCAATTCATCAAATGTTGCCTTGTCAAGGTTAACACGTGTTTCTATCAATAATATCGTGTAGATGCCTCTCATGGCGTAGGGGCACAAGCGTGCGACTGTAAATGTGACATATTGTGACTGAATGAAACTGACAGAACTTAATTATTTCAGGGAGCTTTTTTGAACAGTTTAACATTAATAATTATTTTTCCGAGATGTTGTAGTCGTTTTTTGAGTAAGAGCTTTTATTTTTTTCTTAATTATCAAGAATAACACTAAAATAAATATTTTATTTTGTTAAGAAAATGCATAAAAATTTTGAAATAGACCGGTATTTGAACCCGCGTCTCTTGGAAACCGTCCAAGCGCCCAACCTATGAACTATACGTTCTTATGTATATATTAATTTTTAATTTCTTTCTTAAGTGTGGATTAATACTTTAAATTGGTAAAAATAATACTAAAAGTAATATCTTCTAGACTGGGCCATACTCAACTCAACCTTACTCAAGTGGCTAGTAGTCAGACTGTAAACGCGACGGGACGGTTTCAGTTACAGAGTATGAATCACAATCATTTAAAAGAATTATTTCTCTATATTTCATATCTGATACAGCATAGAGCTAAAATATATTTAAATATATTTAAGGTATTTATATAAAATAGTTAAAATTATTCCATACAAGTTTTTTACAAGCTGTAGCCGGCACATGGGGAGTAAATGGAGAAACGTTGAGACCTAGTGTTAAAACACTCCAAGCATTGCGTGTTAAGTGGCGGGAATCAATGTTGCGTTTTGCCTTGTTATCAAAGAGAAGAAATGAAAACAATTAATATTTTACTCACTCACTCACTCAGCTTCACGCTATATCCCGCACATGGCCGGGTAGGTAGTGGGAACTTTGGAACCTAGTGTTAAGACACTCCGTTCCACTTACGTTCCGAGTTTAAGGCATTGCGTTTTGAGTGGCGGAACTCAACGCCGCGTTTTGCCTTATTACCGGAGCGAAGAAATGAAAACATTGAATATTTTGATTGAAAATATTAAATATTTCATTTCCTCGAGTGGGATTCGAACCCACAACTTGTCGCATTGAAATTACATGGTTGTGCCCTTGTGCCACGACAAGCCACATATGTTTTAACGATATACTTTTCAATTTTACATAAATAAATATATAAAATATTCTGTTTCAACTCATCTAATTAACTTTTGACTGTTGAATAGATTTATTGAAATTGTATATCATTAATCTTAAAATTGTATAATATTCATTAATAATAAATAACCTTTGAACGGTATATCTCTTTGAAATTTTAGGCAGCCTTACGCCTTTTCCCGTATAGCAGGCTAATTGGAGGAAACCTAGTGATAAGATACTCTGTTTCTCAGTCTCCACTCCAATTTATCGAATTGGAGTGGAGACTGAGAAACATTGCAAGGTCCTATGTTGTTAATTGGAACGTAATTCATACTTCACTAAGTTTTATATTTATAAGATTTCTAAATAAGAAAATAGAAGAATCTTGGAACAGTAATATTTCAAAATATCAAATATTTCATTTCCTCTAGTGGGGATCGAACCCATAACCTGTCGTTTATAGTCAACGCTTGTGCCGCTGCGCCACGACAGGCCTCAATAATGGGCCTGATTCTTGCCCTAGGAAGGTGTCCTTGGGACTTGTAGCCAGGTGGAGGTTTAAGGAAGGCCTTGTAAGGTTGTAGTAGACTCCGCCAGTCACCTCGCAGCTCTCGATAATTTCACAGAAAATATATAAAGATCATGATTTAATTGATACAGAATGACTTAACACTAGGTTCCCAGGGTACCTGCTATGTGCCTAACTTGAAGCTAAAAAAATATTTTAATATAATCATATTTCACATTACTATAACTAGTTATAGTAACTAGATATAGTATTTCACATTACTATAACTACGAGTACCTACTATCAGTTATTAATATAGAAAATAAATTAATATCGTTTATTGAAGAGATAAATCAAAAAATAAATCTTAAAAATAGCAATTTTAAAACAAAATTTCAAAATAAATCGTAAAATTCATTTATAAACTAAACAATTGGTGGTTTAATTTCTTAAAATATATACAAGAGCACCGTCGACGGTGCTCAAATTATATGAAAATAATGTATTGTATTGTACAATATTTCAATTCAGTTAATTCATATCACATTTTCTCAGACGCTGTTTATCTTGATATGCAAATACTTTGATAAGTGGAAAATCTTTGTACCGTGGCACAAATGTACAAGCAGGTGATAACTGGTTTGATTCTTACTTTTGGAGTAAATAATGTTCTTAATTTATAAATGAAACACTTTTAAACGGATTAAACGCGTATATTAAGTGGTAAACATTTTTGGGAACCCGACGCTTCGAAAACTTTCCTACTACTTTTTAAATTTAAAGTCTCAAGCACACCACACCAGAGGACCAGATGCAGTAAGCTGATTCTGCAAGAATCCAGGGCAGTACGCGAGGCAATTAAGGAATCGTTGGCGGTAGTTTGATATAATAATTGCAGACAAATGCCACCTCAGTCTACCCGTGACCACGGACTACTGTAAAGTGTTCGAACGACGTCGGGTTTCCCAAAAATGTTTACGATTCAATATACGCGATTAATCCAGTTAAAAGTGTTTCATTTAAAATGTGTAATAATCACGAAAATCAAAGATATTATAATGTTCTCAATTCTTATGAGTAAGCTTTCGCAGATATTTTCATCTGCTATATGTTATATATGCGGGATGCACGTGAAGCTTTTCTTATAGCTATTTTTTTTATAGCTTATATATATTTTTCTTATAGCTTATAGTTTTTTCAGAACGATGATATGGATATATAACCCTGATATTGATACGAAAAGTCCGATTCGCACTAGACCGACTTTTTTGAGTAATCTATTGAAGTAAGAACAGTAGATTTCCCTTCATCCTTAACTAAATACGCATGATAGAGCGCGAAGATAAAGTAAACAAATAATTGCATATAAATAAATCACTTACAAATTCTGTTCTTTATACTTTCATTATTCAATCAACGGTAAAACTGTGGACAATTTCCATCTCATCGTCCTTCCGTAGAACAGCTTAAATTTGAGATATCAAATTATAATTATGTCAGGGTGTTCGATCAAAAACACGACGGTGCCAGCCGAGGTGTGCTCGTATAATACGATTTGAGGCTAACAGACTTACCGCAGTGGATCATAACAATTTAGATCGCGGGAATCGATCAGACTTGACGTAGTATTAAAATTATATTTATTTTTTATTTCGAGACACAAAAGGAACCTAGGAACCTAGTGTTAAGAAACTTTGTTCCCATAGATACATATATCAGTCTTTCATTCCCTACTTTCCACCGAATTCTCGTGCTTGTTGAGTGGTGGAGCTCAAAGCCGTCCTTTGCCTTGGTGCCAAGTAGGAATCGAACCCACACTGTCTGTCTTATAGTGACACGCTTGTATCCAGCCTATGTATTAGTAGTGTATGTAAAATCTTACAAGCTCATTTGAACCCCTTCCTAGTGTTCGATTGAGCTAGAATTAAGATTACAATTTCAGTTCTGTTTCAGTTCTGATGAAGTAACCTTTAGAAAAACATATTTTTGAAAACTTATTTTTTTACTTCTGAAAAGTTTTACGTAGACTTGATTTTTGATAAAAAAATCATCAGTGTCATCTTTGTTGCATTTAACATCGTGGTGAATAATTCAATTCCAAATAGAGTGGCTTAATATTTTTTTTATAATTGAATTTGAATCAACAAACTTAGTCTTGTTTTTCATTTAAAAAGCTCCTCAATAGTAACAAGTCACAAAACAAGGAAATTTACGATGAATTTTATTCTCGTTACTCCCCTCTTGAGTCCTGAGAACGCTTTTATCGTGGTACTTAAATCAACCGTTGCAACAATGTAAGGAATGTTGACTTGGCCTTTACATTTAGAGCAAGCGGAAGTAAAATATTTAAAAGATATAATGTTTTTTCTTGCATCACGCTGAATCCCACATATGGCAGGATAGGCCAGACAAGGAAACTTAAGAACCTAGTGGTAAGACACTTAGTTCCCGTTACGTCACTTCTGCTGTCAAGTTTCCGCCGAATTTGAGACATTGTGTAAAGTGGTGGAACTAAACGCCGCGCTTTGCCTCGTTAAATATAAATAACAAAAAGATAAATAATATAAAAAAGGCTAAATTCAAAAGCTAAGTATTTTTCGTAACATCGTTATAATTTGTGTCGCAATGTAGTCACGTAGGACAAAACGCCACTTGACTCAATGAAGTAAACATGCCCTAAAAACGAAATGAATGCAGGTCGCCTCAAGATGTTTTCCTGTTCTCCAGAATATGATGAATGGTTAATTTTCTTGTTAAAACGTTGAATGGAATGGTTTCGGACTTTTTATTACTTGCGGTGGTTGTAGGTTCTATGGGAACTTACAAAATTTCCTTGATCTTCAAAAAGAAGTAAATTCATAGTTTAAAATATGCTTTTTTTAGATCAACTTGCTATGTATGTATTATGTTTGAAATTATTACATTACCCAGCTTCACGCTATACCCCGCATATGGTAGGGTAGGCAGAGGGAACTTAGGAACCTAATGTTAAGACACTCACTCCACTTCTGTTCCCCACTTTCCACTGACGTCGCGTCTTGCCATGCACCAGAGCGAAGATATAAAACATTAAATATTTAAATTGAAAATATTAAATATTTCATTTCCTAGAGTGGGGATCGAACCCACAACTTGTCTGTTACAGTCACACGCTTGTGCCGCTGTCTTACAATAGGATTACATCTATACTTATAATAAATCTGTAACTGATCTCTGTCTGTACATGGAAGATACAATAAAAAATAAATAAAGAGGACGTTCGTTAACGTTGTACGGCTCTAAACACCGATATTTTTTATCTGAACTTTGTTTGTCTGTGCTTTTGTACGCACTATTATCAGAAACGGCTAACAAGATAATGTATTTGATTTTCACGATTGTTACACATTTTAAATGAACGGGTAGACTCACAGTATATCCGTAACCACGGACTACTGTAAAGTTTTCGTGAAACGTCAGGTTTCCCAAAAATGTTAACCATTCAATATACCTACGTGATTAATCCGGTTAAAAGTGTTTCATTTAAAACGGCTAACAAGATTTAAATGTAGTTTCCCCTATTATATTTCATTACTCTTCCCTTAACATTGAGTATTTGTTCTATTTTTTTTTTATGGAAAAGACGGCAAACGAGCGTTCGGGTCACCTGATGGTAAGTGATCACCGTCGCCCACGACCCCGTGTAACTCCAGAGGAGCTACAGGAGCGTTGCCGTCCTTTAAGGTGGAAGGGCACCAGGGCCCGGCATTACCTAATGCGAAACACAGTGACCAAAGCCACTACTTAACGCCAGTCTTAAATGCCGGGGGTGGTAATAATCCGGTCGAGTCTGCCCATGCGTGTTGCCATTACTGACAACGTGACTCTACCACACGCACTTTAGTCGCCTCTTACGACACCATCAGTACCAGGGTGATCCTATTCTAAGCCGGAATCACACGGCTTACTGTTCGTTTAGATAAAATTTTAGTTTTCAATGTATAGATATTGTCTGAAAAGAGATAACAATATAAGAACAAGGAAGTAGTTAAAATTAGTATAACTCAAGCGAAGGCGAAGCCGCAGGCGAGTCGCTATTAATTAATAAGTTACAAACGGTGGAACGAAGGAAGGTGGGAATACAAATGCAAAAGCTGTGGAATGAATTGCGTGGCGTTAAGTATCGCTACACAACACGTATTGCCCCAAGAATTCAGTGGAAAGTTGAAAACTGAATATATTGTGTTGTTTTAGTACTAGGATCCCAGGTTCCCTCTGCCTACTGTACTTTGAAAAGAATACAGCATGAAAATAAAGCGTATAATAATAATTATTTATAATGAAGCTTAGGAATTGATACTGTCAAACCTATTATCTATAATTAGCAAAAAAAAATGGGTACATTTAAACGTTTTAGTAATAAATATTTTTATTTATATAACGTATAAAAAGTCGAATGTAGCTGGATTAGAACCCGTAACTATTGGAATCCTACTAAATTCAAAAACATATACAAATTAAAAGGTAAATTTGAAACCTCGCCTTTTGGAAACCGTCCAAGCGCTCTAACCAACTAAGCCATACAAATTTCATATCAAGCTAGATATAAATATATACATATATATATATATATATATATATATATATATATATATATATATATATATATATATATATATATATATATATATATATATATATATATATATATATATATATATATATATATATATATATATATATATATATATATATATATATATATATATATATATATCTATATATATATATATATATATATATATATATATATATATATATATATATATATATATAAATATATATATATATATATATATATATATATATATATATATATATATATATATATATATATATATATATATATATATATATATATATATAAATATATATATATATATATATATATATATATATATATATATATATATATATATATATATATATATATATATAGTTGCAAAAAGAATATAATTTACATAAAATATACAAAATACCGTTTATTAACTATATTTAATTTCTTTTTTTGTTATTGTCCTTTTTTATATATAAAGGATGAAAAAAAAAAACCATTTTAGTAGAAAAAGATACAGAAACTATCACTTTACATAAACCTTTTTCGATTCATTGAGCTAAATTTATCGACCAAAAGACAATTACAGAAGTAACTCTGATATCTTTGATAAGAAACAAATGTTTTGAATACAAGTTATGACTGACCTAAAGTGAGCTCTCTATGCCCATTTCACTGTTAAAGGGATTATGGGTTCAGTTCCCCAATTTGTGGGGAATAGACATATTGTTTCGAAAATTAAGTAGTGCTTGGGGAGCTGAGTGTCTTAGCACTAGCTTTAATTCCTATACGTGAGATATAGCGTGAAGCAATAATATATTTTTATGATACCCAAATATTTTAACTTTCCCACTTACAGAGGACTATCGTGGCGTAGGGCCGTATGAGGCCGACTGTAAGCACTGTGGGTTGCGGGTTCGATCACTCCGCGAGCGTGTGACCAATCGACGCAATGCGACCGTTAAAAAACCTACATGCAACTCATTGTGATAACCTCCCTAGTTAAAATTTATTAAAAATTAATAAACTTTTCACGTAAAACTTATGCTACATCTGTCAACAAAAAGAAAATATATAAAATGATGTAGGCAATGTATAATACCTTATCATTTAGTCGATACGCTTTTTGAGTCCAGTTTAGTCCAATTTAGGCAGAAATTGTCAAGTAAATTGTAACCTTACTAATATAGGCTTAGGGTTTCTTTTACAAAAGTGGGAACATTTGTATGTGACCGGCGTAGGGTGTAATGGCAATTCGCTACGCTTGACGGCGTTTCGGTATGGAGGGAATGCAATCAATGTACTGGACAGAATGCTCTATTGGTATTCGAGCTTTCATACATACTTTGAATTTTTTATTTAAGTAGATACATCTTTGATCTTTGAATATGTATTTTTAGCTTTATCTGTACATAGCAAAGTAGGCTGAGGGAACCTGGAACCAGTGTTAAGGCACTCCGTTCTTGTTAAGACACTAAATCTCAATAACACAAAATTAAAAATAAAAAATCGTCTGACTAATAAGTCATTACCTGATCTTTTTAAAGTGGTTGTACGCTACTAATCATCACGTAAAGAATCACCACAAATCGATAAACCAAACTCATAACACACCTTTTTTGCGTCGGGTGATATAAATTATTAGGGAGTGAGGGAGAACGCAGTAATAACAGAAAAAAAATCAATTATTTAAGATAAGAGAAATAAAACAGAACCGTTTGCAAAAGTTAATTCTGAATGTTTGAAATTGTCAAAAGTTTTCCTATTACAGTTAACAATATTTTTTATAAGCTTTATGAGGTCTGACTGAGCTCAGGGGTAGAAGGGTGTGACTGTAAATTAAAAGCCGTGAGTTTGATCTTTACTCGAAAAATCGAAATAATTAATATTTTTATTTCTTCGCTTCTCTGGCAATACCGAAATTTTGGCGGAAAGTGGGGAGCGGAAGTGTCTTTATGGAACCGGAGTCTGTTACCACCAGGTTCCCAAGTTCCCTCTGCATACTCTGCCATGTGCAAGATAGAGTGTGAAGCTATATATATATATATATATATATATATATATATATATATATATATATATATATATATATATATATATATATATATATATATATATATATATATATATATATATATTTTCAGCTTCACGCTGTATCCCGCACTAGGCAGGGTAGGCAGAGGGAACGAAAGTGAAACCTAGTGTTATGACACTCCGTTCCACTTCCGTTCCCCACTTTCCGCCGAATTTGAGGCATTGCGTGTTGAGTGGCGGGACTCAATTATATATATATATATATATATATATATATATATATATATATATATATATATATATATATATAATATATATATATATATATATATATATATATATATATATATATATATATATATATATATATATATATATATATATATATATATATATATATATATATATATATATATATATATATATATATATATATATATATATATATATATATATATATATATATATATATATATATATATATATATATATATATATATATATATATATATATATATATATATATATATATATATATATATATATATATATATATATATATATATATATATATATATATATATATATATATATATATATTTATCTAAAATAAAGATTTTCCTAGCCTTAGGAGACATCGACGTTAGGACAGATGACTGAAAATTAAATCGACAGCGTGAAATTTGTTGTCTAAAATTTGTTTAACTTTAATCGCGAGGGCTTATGATGCGGTAGATTAAATTATACTTGTAAACGTGATGAATATAGATTTGATATCCATTCATGGAAATTAATAATTTATTTTTAATTTTCTCGTTTAATTTTGTAAACAAAACGCGTCGTCGTTAGTCGTAATTACATTAGCCCTAAGTGACGAATTAACAATGTTTTGAAAATTCGACGAAAAGTAGAGCACGGAGTTTCTTAACACTAGCTTATCTCTTTCTCATTAGCGGGATACAGCGAGCAAGATAAAAAAATATATCGTGTAGACTAATTTAATATCGTATTTTGAATTATCAAATGTATGAGGGACTTCGATTTGAAATTATTAGTTCTAAGGCTTTTTGAAGATATCCTAAATAGATTTAACTATTTTTTAAAGTCTTAATCCACACTTAGGGAACAAAAAATATCTGAGCTAATGTATACATTTTTTACATATAAGAATTTGCACGTAGCTTGATTAGAACGTATGGCTTAGTTGGTCAGAGAGCTTGGACGGATTCCAAGAGGTCAAATCCAGCTACATTAAAACTTTGATACGTATTCTAAAATAAATTCGTAATTTTGGTACTAATTATTTTTGAACATAAATATATAATTGTGTAGATTTCATAAGTATTTTTTACCCACAAATGTTAGCGTTAGTGATTTTATTATTTCAATGTAAAACTATTCGACTGTCGTGAAAGTTGTTAATTTTATTCATAGCTTAAACTGTAAAGTAGTATTTTGTTAAAGTCCATTAACACAATGTTTAAATAGTACTTGTCAAGATAGTTGCTTATTTGACTAATTTTAATATATTAAAAAAGCGTGGCATTACGTATGTTCATTGCACACTGCTCATACGAGAAACGGAAACGGAACGTCAGTTCATCCTTCTTCGTTGAAGCCTTGACAAGTACAGTAACACTTAGAGTCAATAAGGTAAAAGAGAACTGAAGAGCTGTTTTTATTTCTCAAATACTTAAGGATGCTTTTACAAATATCTCAGAAATAAAAATATATTATATCGAGATATGAGACGTGTACAATGTACAATATAGCCAACTAAATATTTATTCAAATTATTCATTAATCTAAACAGGGAATCGAATCCACAACCTACCTCACTTAGGTAAGTCAGGAATTAAAGAAGAAAAAATGTAACTTTTTGTTACAGCAACGTTGCAAAGCGTTGCAATTCAGAATGCGGAAAGTCAACCAGCTGAAACGGACGGACGTGATTTACGTTGTAATAAGTGAATGTCATTTTTTTTTACTTTTTTGGAATATGCAAGAAAATTTATTGAAATTCAACATTGATAGTTGAATTTGAAATTGGAAAAAAAATATGATATATGAGAAAACTTTTTACTTGTAATAGAGTAAGAAGGTAAGGTTCTTTGTTTATTCCTTTTTTCCATCTGTCGGTGCGTTTGTGTACGCTAATCTTAGAAATGGCTCAACCAATTTTGATACGTAACATAGAACTATTTCACACCAGAAAATTACAAAAATAAAAAATATATTTAAAACAAAATACAAAAAAAATGTATGAAAAGGTGGCCTTATCACTAAGAGCGGTTTCTACCAGGCAACCTATATATAATAATCAGTTTAGATGAGCGGGTTCAGTGCGGCAACAAAAGAATTAATTAAAGCCATATAAATGTTATATAATTTATTTAAATAATATTAATATGGTTATTAAACTTGGTTCAAAGTAAGATATTATATAGAATTTTTGAGGGTCACCTTGACACAGTGGGGCAGCGAACTAAGACTGTAATACTGTAAACTGTAAAAAAAAGTTTCCTATTACGAATTAGCTCAGGTTACTGCAGGGATTTCTAGCTTCACGCTGTGCATAGGATTGGTAGAGGGAACCTGGGAACCTAGTGTAATAATACTCCGTTCCTCCATTCCATGTAGCAGTATTTACGGGATACAAATATTAATAAAAAATAAAGAAATAAGATAACAAAGTAAAACCAAGGTGAATTGTCTGGTCCTAAATAACGCCCCGAAGCTCGTCTTGCGGCAATTCAACTTCTCGACCAGTTTTCTATTTGCACAAGTTTCATAGAAACTTAGTATTTCTTAGTTATTTTATTTAAATTAAGTTCTTGGTAAAAGTCTGTAGAAATTATACTTTGTTTTTGTATGAAACGGAAAAATAGTAGTTTATTTTTATTTTATTATTTTTTAGCTTGATGTTGTATCCCTCACTTAGAAGGATAGGCACTATATTAAATGGCTAATTTCATTAAAGAGATAACTTCAATACATTTTTAATTATTAGTAGAAAAAATGACGCTTTTAGTGTGCTTTTTGCTATTTTTTTTCTATTATTATGTCATGTTAAGACTATAAAAACATGAGATACAGCCTTTTATCAAATGTCTATGCGCTTTTACCATTTGAACTTGATGTTACGGCTGAGTGAAAAATGCAAAAAAAAATAAGGAAGTTTAGGAAGTTTTCTCATATTGCTTGTAACATCTTTATTAGTAAACGAAAAGTAAAAAGAACAACAATGAACCTAGTGTTAACTCACTCTATTCTACGCTTTTCAATTATTTTCTGATACGTTGTGTTCCGTAAATAAACATAACTTAAATATTCCCTCGACCGGAAATAGAATTGATCATTAATTTACTGTCACATAGTATTGCTGTTCAATATTTGACTTTTAAGAGCTATCTATCTTATTCATTTGAATGATACAATAGATGTTCTAAATTATACAATAGCTAAAACCAGTATATTGAATGTCTTATCTCTTGACCCAATGATAACTTACTTGACGGTTGACCGGATACTGTAGGGATTCAAAGGATAGGCCTTCAGATCAACGTTATATGATTTTTGCACACATCGTTGCATTGTTTTTTTTTTGCTATAAGTCGGTTTTTTTGTCTATGATTTTTATCACGCTCTATTTTGCACATGCAGGTCAGACGATGATTTTATTTTTTTGAGGAAACTTGCTCGGCTTGATTCAGAGAATGCTTAACTTTACTTTTTTTAAAAATAATTTAGTTATGTAGCGTGGTGTTGTTCATAGAAAACGAGAACATAAAATGAACGAGAACATAAAATGTTTAACATGAAAATATAAACAAAATATACTTGGCTCTGATCACAAAGCAAGCGCAGCGATGATTTCCAACACGACATAGTGGCTAGCGCTATATTCCCAATTTCCCTCTACCTGATCTGCCTTGTGCGAGATACAGCGTCTTTCTGTAAAGTTTGATTACATTTCTTATAATATTTCAAAGAATAACAGCAAATAAGTAATATAACTTAAGGTAAATTTCAGGTAAAAAATATTTTTTTCTCAAAACTTTTATTTTAACATTCTAATATTAACAAAATCAGGAAACGTAAACTTCACAAAAAGCTGAGCTCTCTGTCTGAGTCTCTTACCGTCAACAGGAAAACGACGTTGTACAAACGTAAATTAATTTCATATCTAACATTTTTAGAGTTCAGTAGGGGAGTGATAAAATAACCTTTCATATGTCCGTCTGTATGTCAGTCTGCTTATTGGTATACTTTATTACGAATCTAATAAGATTAGACAACTTATGCTTAGAAGATAATGTAAAGAAAGTAGCTATCAATCTTTTTAAGCATTTTCACGCTGTATTTTGCACTTAGCCCGGTAGGCAGAGGGAACTTAGGAACCTATTGTTAAGACTTGACTTTAAGAAAAATCTAAACGGGGACGCCGTTCCGTTTCTTTCTCCGTTTTCTGCCAAACATAATTGCTTGTAGAGTTTCCCAACTTATCCGGAAAATATTTGCGCATATTGCGTACATTTTTTAATTAAGATTACCTTTGTACGTAGGAACATTATACTGTTCATATATTATTGTTATAATGTTTATTTTCGTTAATTTATTTTATAGTTCTAATATAGTTTTATATATTGTGAATAGCATATATTATTTGGTGAAAATAAAGCTAATTTATGTAAACCACTCAACAAATTCAATTGATAAAATCTATCTCATTTTTGACGTTACCATCCGAACTTTTTCACACCGTTTAGCCCTGTATAGGGCCCAGGTGCGGCCTCATATAGAATACTGTTCTCACCTTTGGGCTGGTGCACCCCAGTATCAGCTTGAACCATTTGATCGCATACAACGTAGAGCCGTTCGAATCGTTGGGAACCCAGTGATCTCTGTGGGGCTTGATACTTTGGCTTTGCGTAGAGACGTATCCTCCCTGTGCGTTCTCTACCGCATTTATCACGGGGAGTGTTCTGGAGAACTGTTTGACTTGATACCTGCCGCCGAATTTTCCAACCGCACAGTACGTCACAAACTAAAGTACCATCCACATCATCTGGACACGTGGCATTCGACTACTGTGCGGTTTCGTAGGAATTTTCTTCACACGACCTACCCGCGGAAAAAAAATTCTCACGACCTACCCGCGGCAGTATTTCCAGGTCGATACGACATGGGTACCTTCAAAAAGCGCGTCTACCTCCACCTTAAAGGCCGGCAACGCCCTTGTAGCTCCCCTGGTGTTACACGGGGCCGTGGGCGACGGTGATCACTCACCATCAGGTGACCCGTACGCTCGTTTGCCTTGTCTTTTCCATAAAAAAAAAAAAACTCATCCAGGTTCACTTCCGCTTTTGGGGTTTCTTCAAGAAAGAGTTGATCTTTGATGATGATTCAAGAGTTGATCTTGAAAATCAACCAACATTTGGCCTCTGGCGTTCCGTTGCCCAACTCCAAATTGCCTCACTCTCAACTCATCGCCGCAACGTTTTCCCAACCTTGCTTTGAAGTCCCCCATTAATACTGTGTATTGGGTTGTGCAGCTATGCATGGCTTTAGAGATATCCTCATACATAGCTTTCACTTCGTCGTCAGGGTGTACCGAGTCGGGGTCGGAGCATAAAGCTGTATTACTTTTTTCTTTTTTTTTTTAGCTTCGCGCTGTATCCCGCACGAGGCAGGGTAGGCAGAAGGAACCCGGAAACCTAATGTCACTCAAGACACTCCGTTCCACTTCCGTTCCTCACTTTCAGCCAAATTTGAGGCATTGCGTGTTGAGTGGCGGAACTCAACGCCGCGCTTTGCCTTATTACCAGAGCGAAGAAATGAAATATTAAATATTTAAATTGAAAATATTAAATATTTCATTTCCTCGACTGGGGATCGAACCCAGAACCTGTCGGTTACAGTCACACAAAAGCTGTATTACATTCAACAAATATCGTTTCGATATTGAGTATCAGGTACGCTACCCTGCTCGATACACCACCGACGGAAACCACGTTGTTAACAAGGGACTTGAGGACGATATACCCGAAATCACCCAGGAACTGTTGTTTTAATCATGATGATAATGAGATGGTACAGAACCGTCACTGAACAAGTCCGGCTCGGAATTGACAACATTTTTTCATATCAAAATTACACTTGAATGCATCTTCTTTCCTCGAATTTCCAAGGTCTTTTCTCTCTTTCCTTAGGAATTACCTAAGGTTGATATAATAATTTCTGCTTTATGTTTTAAAGAACCTTCTTAAGCTGTACTTTTTTCAAATTCAAATTCAAATTCAAATATTTTTATTCAAAATAAGAAGTTACAACTTCGTGTTTTGAACGTCAAACAATTTACCACCAGTTCACAAAAGTTACTGCCTCAGGCCTGAGAAGAACCGGCGAAAGAAACTCAGCGGGACATGTCCATTCTTTTTTTTTTATCAAAAACTTTACATTATATAATTAAGTGACAATGATACACTTGAAACAGCCTGGAGCGAGCATTTTATTCACAAGGCGTGTTATCATTTACAAAAACGTCAATATGGTAATACCATAATGGTAATACCTTTAACACACAAACGTCTTTTCACAACTTTTAAATTGTGATACAGAAAATTCTCTGACGTTTTCTGGGATCCTATTGTAAAAGCGTACACCCTGTCCCATAAACGAATTACGGACTCGATGCAATCGAGTTACAGACGCACTAAGTTTTAGCCTATTTCTAGTATTAATATTATGTACATCACTGATTTTAGTAAACTTATTAATATGTTTCTTGACATAAATAACATTGTCAAAAATGTATTGAGATGCAACGGTCAATATATTAATATTTTTAAACATTTCCCTTAAAGAATCCTTAGGGCTTAAGTTATAGATTGCGCGAATAGCTCGCTTCTGCAAGACAAAGATTGACCTAATACCGGCTGCATTACCCCAAAGTAAGATGCCGTAAGACATAATACTGTGGAAGCAGCTAAAGTAAACAAGGCGAGCCGTTTCCTCATCAGTCAATAGTCTAATTTTTTTAACAGCGAAAGCTGCAGAGCTCAGTCTTTTCGCCAATCTATCAATATGAAGTCCCCACTGTAATTTGGAGTCAATGGTGATACCGAGAAATACCGTAGAATCAACAGGCTCTACGGCTTCACCATTCAAAAGTACATTGGTTTTCACAATTTTAAACTGCTAATAATATCACTGTGGGTTCGATTCTCATTTGAGGGAATGGGGTATCATTTGAGGGTATGGGGGGAGGAGGGGTTTGAGGGAATGGTAACATCGTAACACACACGGCGTTGAGTTGTGCCAAAAAAAATTGAATAATAATTTCACACAAACAATTGAGCTATGATCTTGTGCTTTATGTCAAAGTATAACACACAAACACAACATATTTTTTATACCCTTCAAAGCTTCGGTTTCTTTAAAGATATCGTCATTTTGTTTTTTTTTTGAGAAAACAATCAAATAAATCCTTTTTTTTATGTCATCTTAGTTTCCTTACTGGTGCTACTGCACCAATGTTCAATGTATTTTTTTTATACATTTAATACAGACTTTTTTTACTATCACTCGGTAACTCGCATGTAGCAGGTTATGAAAAGGGAACCTAGTGTTAAGACATTTCGTTCCTCAAGCAAATCTCAAGTTATGTAACATTGCCACCAGCGAAACTTAACGCCGCGCTTAGTCGTTGTCAGAGAGAGGATATTAATTAAAATAATTCAAGGCAATAATATAGTAATATACCTCTCGAGAAACGTCTCGATAGAAATTAAAATGCGTATATATATATGTAAAATTGTAGCTTTTCTATACAAATTCGAAACAAATGGTCTCTAAAGAGAACTTAGTTATAACTTCGTTATCTACAAAGAACAGAACGGCTGGAACATATGATACTGATGAAAGTTTCTTTGAGAGTGTCAACGCCATATAGACCATTGTATAATGCAGATTGAATTTACTATAGTAGGTATGTAGCGCAGCAAGTGTGCGACTAAACGCTACAATGTAATGGATTCGATTTGTACTGAAAGAAATAAAAAAATATATATTTTCCTTTACTTGCTCTGGTAACAAGGCAAGCACGTTGAGTTCCGCCTATACATGCAATGCCTCAAGTTCTACGGAAATTGGCGAATGGAAGTGTTTGAATGAGTACAAAATGTCCTTAACACTGGGTTTTCAAGTCGAAGAGGAAAATTCCTCTGCCTATTCTGCCATGTGCAAGATAGGCAGAGGAATTAATAAAAAAAATATATTTTTATCACAAATAAAAAAATATATTTTTAATTTCATTTAATACAAACTGAGTACAACTGACTCCAAAATAAGTTTTTACGTAATAAATAAATAACTAATTTAAAAATGTATAAAAATTTGACCGTAGCGTGGAAACCGTCCAAGCGCTCTGGTCAACTAAGCCATACGTTCTCATCAATACATTATTACAACTTATAATATTGTTAGCGTCTCTGTACGGAGATTTTTACAAATTTCCGCTACCCAAAGAAAACTATTTAGAATTATCGTTTGGCAAGAGAGAATTTTATTTTTTAAATATTTTTACTAATTTTAGAGTATTATTTCATACTTAGGAGAGAAAATATTCATTTAAAAAAACGTGAGAGAAAATAATATTATAATTACTTCATGGAAATGAAAATGTAAAAATAGTAAATGAAATTAAAACTCGTTATGTTCGGAGTGATGCTGACATGGGGAATGTTTTCTAAAATGCTCTTACAATTTGCTCAGTATTATTGTATTAAGTAGCTGTCTCTTTACTTATTCTTTTCTATTCTGGCAAAAAATCGACCCTTATGAAGGGTTAAAGGCAATTTTTTGAAAAGGTACGAAATTATTTTAATAAACAGGTAGTATGGGTATTCTTTTGAACTCTTTCGTATCTACAATTTTATATTTAAACACTTTATGAGTTGTCATCACAACACTCAACAGTTGGTCTTTTCTAATTATTTAATATAAATTATGTATATAAGTATGTATGTCCGCTTTCAACCTGAATTTGAGACATTGAGTGTTGAGTAGCGTAACTCAACGCCGCACCACCAAGCACATCAATCAGGTTTACCAACACATTGGTACACGATTTTTATTTTCAACGCTTACCAAGAATACTCAGAACAAATTTCTAGTTTCTTCAACACACGTGAATGTACCTTTAACGATAGAAAATTGGTCACGCCTACTCAATATTTGCTCAGTGTTACCTCGTGATAGACTTACAATGAGTCTCGTTTAGAGCTTTAGGGACTTTTAATTATGTTTTTATACAATTATAGCTTTAAATAGAGAAAAAATACGTCTGGTTTATTTAGTTTGTCTTTCTTTTGTTGTTAGTTTGACGTTTTATTGTGCGTGTGAAAGATATTGTGGTTTTATTTATTTTGTATACTGTTCAAGAATATATATATATATATATATATATATATATATATATATATATATATATATATATATATATATATATATATATATATATATATATATATATATATATATATATATATATATATATATATATATATATATATATATATATATATATATATATTATATATATATATATATATATATATATATATATATATATATATATATATATATATATATGTATATATATTCTTATTTATTTAAGGCCTGTTGTGGCCCAGCGGAACAAACCTGTGACTGAAGGACAATAAAAAGTGAAATATTTAATATTTTCAAACAAACTACTTAACATTTTCATTTCTTCGCTTTGGTAAGAAGGCAAAGCACGGCGTTGAGATCCGCCCTCACATGTACCTAATAACTCAAATTTGGCGTAAAGGAAAAAAAAATGGGTAAAGAAAGGAAGGAACGGAAGGGAGTGTCTAGAACACTAGGCTCCCAATATAACCCTGCCATGTGCGGGATACAGCGTGAAGCTGAATATGTGTTCTACTTCTACTGCTGCAAGCGTATTATATACAATTCATTACATTTAATTCATATTTAAGATAAAATTAATTCAACAAATATATGTAAATGTATCATATATTACATCTATCTTATCTCATTAACCACTAGATACATATATTGGGATTAATTAATTGAGACAACAATCAACTGCTATCACGTTCGCATTACATGACGTGTTTGTTTTGTTACCTCCAGCTTTGTTCAATCAAAAGCTGGGGCCATTGGTATATCGATGTACCTGATCTATATTTATAGTGCAAAATTAAAGAGACTGTTTGATTGCACACGCTTCTCTTAAAAACTGGTTCGAAGCTGTAACAAAGAATTTCCTTCCACATGCCACATATCTGTGGAAAGGCCTACTCGTGGCAGTATTTCCAGGTCGATACCACATGGGTCGCTTGGAAAAGTGCATCTATCTCAATTACCATCAGATGAGCAGTACGCTCTTTGGCCTTGTCTTTTCCTTAAAAAAATATATATATTTAGAGGATTTTCTGACTTGGTATTTATATATCGTATATATATGTGTGTATGTGTGTGTTAGTTTTCAATATTTTTTATCTTTTACATTTACAAAATTTATCAATTTCTTTCAAAGATCAACAGAGACGCGATATAAGTTCAAAACAAAGATCCATATAGCAATCATTTGATGTCTCACAGAGAAATCAGAATAACACAGAGCACAGAGAATCCTATTGTTTAAAAAGTTATTATTACGACAAAAATGAAATAGAAAACAAAATTAGATTTTGTATTTAAAGCAAGCAAGCCGCGAACTAGTTATAACTAGTGTTACAATTTTATCATTTACGTTATATCTCTTTAATTTGAGAAACATCTGGAATAAGAATTCGTTCTTTTAAATAAAAAGTTCTGTAAGTATTTTGATGCTTGAAACAGCCTTAAGGCGATCTCATTTCTTCCAAGGTGTGCTGTCTTCTGTGAAATCACTTACTTTGGCAATAACGTTAGGTACTTTTCCTTTTAAGCAAACTTTTATTCTTTTTAAACAGTTTTAGATTATTATAATATTTAATTTAATATCACACTATTTTCAAATCAGTCTTTTCATTTTTTGTCTATTGAAGATAATTATAATTTAAGTTAATACAGTTATTTTGTTAGCTTGTGGCGTTGAGTTAATTGCAATGCCTTCTTCTCACCTTGACATGTGCAGGATACAGCAAGGAGCTGGACGTTACAATAAAATATTTTTGATCACACTTTCATTTCTTTTTCTAGTAATAAATAAATCAGTCAAGTGCGAATTGGACTTGCTCATTGAAACATTCTTACCAACTTTAGGAGTGCCGATCAAGTTGTATACTTTTTATGAAATGTAGTCTAAATTTCATAAAAAATTTTTTTTTTTATTTTGTATGAAATGAACTTGTAATGGATGAATCAATTAACTTTATTATAGGTTTTTGCTGCTCATTTGTACTGTACGCTTACAGAAAATACACTACCAGGTTTTCACTACGCAGTGAGTACAATTATTTTGTATGACATTTTTCTCAACCTGATCGATACTGAGCTGCGCTGTAGCTATATTTTCGGTTGAGAGAAAATATTCTAACAGTGTAAAACGATCTTATAACCATTGCATTTGCCAGTGCCAAAAGAAAACTAGTATATAAAAAGATGAAAATATTGATATTTTCACGTGGAACGGAAAAGAGATTTGTTCTAGTGGCACTTATGGCGACATATTGAAGCAGGTATATTAATATTTCATATCGAATTACCTACATACGTATACGTCGTTTGAAAAGGACTTTCTCCACAAATTCTTCTGTTGTTTTCTTATATCTTGTGTTATACTTTAGGAAATATAATTAATTTTAACTTATATATTACATAGGTATGTTTTATTTCATTATATTTATAATATATATAAAAATATTTATTTATATCAGTTTCACATATTGTTTCGATATGAACAAATTCTTCTTTTTTGTGAAAAAGACAAGGCAAACGAGCGTATCAGAGGGCAACAGGATGGTAAGTGGTCACCGTTGTCCACGACAGGTCTACAGGTGCGTTGCCGGCATTTAAACTCAGCTTCACGCTGTATCCCGCACAAGGTAGGCAGAGGGAACCCGGGAACCTAGTGTTAAGACACTCCTTTCCACTTCCGTTCCCCACTTTCCGCCGAATTTGAGGCAATGCGTGTTGAGTGGCGGAGCTCAACACCGGCATTTAAAGTGCAGTCAAATTTACTTTTTGAACCCGGAAACACTGCTGCAGGTAGGTTATTTTACAGTTCTATGGTGCGTGGAATGAAGTTCTTATGGAAGCGTACCTTAGTAGAATGCCATAAATCCAGTTGGTGTGGATAGTATTCCAGCTTAGGTTGTACTGTACTGTTAGAAAATCGACAGCGGGTATTAGATTGAATGATTTTCCAAAACAATTCCCATCACAAATGTGGTAGAGAACGCACACGAGGAGACGTCCCTATGCAAAACCAAAGTGCCAAACGCGTCATAGACTATTGAGTCCCCAACGATTCGAGCGGCTCTAGATGGTATGCCATGGAATGTTTTAAGCTGATACTGGAGTGCACCAATCCACATATAAGAACAGCGCTCTATATAAGGCCAAACCTGGGCCCGATTCGGGACCAAACGGTGTGTTGGCGTGAAGTACTATGTCACTCTGTAGAAACACAGTTTCTTTGAGGCCAACCTGGCCTTGGTTTCCCGATAATTGACGACTGGCAGTCAATATTTCAATATGCTGATACTGGACACGGCATTAAGAGCATCGTTTTTAAAAAATGGTTTTATAACAAATAGAGTTTTTTTTATAACACCATATTTTTTAGTGGTCAACCCACAAGCTTGAGTCTTATGGAGTTGAATTGAACTAAGTTCAATTCACCTCCAGAAGGATGAAGGATACGTCAGCAAAAAACATAAATTTATTTGTAGCTTACCGATCCCTACTTAAGGCGATATAATATTAAATATTTTTAATTCTTCTTCTTTTCTTTTCTACTCTGATAATAAGGCGATAGGCGGCGTTTAGTTCCACCACTCAACATGCAATGCCCTTAATTCGGCGAAAGGAGGGGAAATTTCATCAAATTTTGCTTCTACAATAAAAATATAAAGTATTACGGAAGAGCTGGGGAGCTTCTTTTCCTAGAATGATTTAATTATTTTCTACATTCGCAGAAGGGAACCTGGGAACCTAGTGTTCAAACATACGCACTTTCCGCAATAGAGGCAATGCGTGTTGAGTAGTGGAGCTCATCACCACAGACAGACAGTCAGGACAGTTACAATGAAACTATTAAATATTCACTCAAGTGGGAATCGAACGCATAACCTGGTCAATTTTCAATTATACACTTTTGCTTGCGCTGGAATAGGCCTCAATATATAAATAATTTTACATAAATAAAATTAAGATTGAATAAATCAATATATTAATGAAAGAAAATAAAGTCTACTAATTCATTGATTTTACTCAACTTATTATAAACGCGAAGATTCTATTTAAATATTGCAATTAAAAACTAAATTATACACCACAATTATACACCACAAAACTGAATTAGTTCAATTTAGTAAAAATACAATTCATAGTAAAACAGGAGGGACAACATATAATACAAAGTTTAAATTTGTAAGAACCTCCGACGCACGTACCTCACCATACCTCATCTTGGTAAAGTGTTTGTAGCTTTTAAGCTGCTAATCCGATTTTCAGGAAACATAGATAAGAACCATCGCGATGAATAAGGCTTTCGACTTAGAAAACCGCACCCTAAATAGATAGAACAGAAAGACTGATTAAACTTGTAGCATCTCTCATTTTACATTGTAGGTTAATTGAGGTTGAGGCCTATCGTGGTGCAGTGGCACAAGCGTGTGACTGTAAATGACAGGTTGTGGGTTCGATCCCCACTCGAGGAAATGAAATAAATGATATTTTCAAATTAAATATTTCATGTTTTTTTTTCTTCGCTCTGGTAACAAGCCTGTTGAGTTCCGCCACTCAACACGCAATGCCTCAAATTCAGCAAAATGTGGGGAACAGAAGTAGAACGGAGTGTCATAACACTAGGTTCCCAAGTTACCACTACCTGGCCCTGGCCGAGTGCAGGAGTAGGTTAGTTAAAAAAAAGTAAATTAGGTACTAAAAAACACTTTTTTGTGTCGGGAACTGAAAGTAGCAGTTTGGTAAGTAGCGTGGCTACTTACTAGACTGCTACTAAATGCTTTATCTTATAAACCTTATTAATTTTTGCTACCACATTTTTTTTTTGAAGCGAAAACTTCTTTAGGCGCGTTGAGCATTTTGGTAGAGGGTAAAATCCTCGGTTCGCGTCACCGACATGCTAATGATAATAGCAGGCGTGCGACTAGCGCATGCGCAGTAGTACACGTATACACTAATATAGCCTGTGTACACGTATACACTAATACATCGACTATTTCTGACTGTATTATGTGCGCGTTGGACGCTTTTTGGATAAGTATAATTTTGTGAGTCACGTCACCAATACATTATAGTAGCAGTACCTATTGCATCTTTTTTAGAATACAATGAAATGATTGAACGAACAGATAATCTAAGTATTGTCGAAATTAATGATGACAATGATGTAAATAATGAAAATAATGTTCAAACTTGAATTCATTGAAATTCGTGTAAATATAAATACTATGTATAATTAAGATAATTGTATATTAATTATTTTTCAACCACTTTGTATTTATATTTTGTTCATGATTTGTTTAACCCATCATATGTAACTAATAAATAAAACATAAAAAAAATCATATAATTTTTGCATATAGTTTTAATTACTCTCAACTTAATAGTTCCGTTTTCACTTCTATCGGCAGTCCCACGACTGCTATAAGTTTTTATTTTGACGATGTACCCACATGACAGGGTACGAAGGGGAAATTTAGAACATACTGTTAAGATAATTCGTTCCTATAAAGACACTGTGGCTCCCGTTTTTCCGCCGATTACACTTGACCGATTGACTTTGATAAACATAATTCTTTCCCATATATGAGATCAATTTCACAACTATATTTTTTTATTACACCTTATTTTTTTTTCAGGTTCACGCTGTACCCTACACACTGACACACAGACACTGGATTAGATTAGGCAGAGGACCGAGAAACGTGACGCGCCCTAGGGGAGGCCTATGATCAGCAGTTGAATGTCTTAGGCTGATGATGATGATGATGATGACGTATCGTACACATGGCAATGTAGGCAGAGAAAACTTGGTAATAAACTTGGACACCGTTCCCATTAAGGTACATCCGTTTACGTTCCTCACGGTGAATTTTTTAGCTACATATTTCTCTACACAAAGATTTTTAACTGAATATTCATAAAACGTATTACAATTTTACTACATTTTTTACTGTAAATACTTTTTATTTATATTTTTAAAAGACAAAGGTAAACTTTAGCTTTAAACAAAATTTTGATTTGTCGTGGTGAGTCGTGAGGTCTATCGTGGCGCAGAGGCACAAGCGTGTGAGTGTAACCAGCAGGTTGTGAGTTCGGTCTCCACTCGAGAAAATGAAATATTTAATATTTTCAATTTAAATAAATAATGTTTTTATTTCTTCGCTCAACACGCAATGCCCCAAATTCAGCGGAAAGTGGGCAACGGAAGTGGAACGGCGTGTCTTAACACTAGGTTCCTGGGTTCACTCTGCCTACCCTGCCTTGTGCGGGATACAGCGTGAAGCTGTGAGAGAGAGAGAGAAAGCGCTAATATTTATATTTAGAAAGCTATTTATATTTAGAAAGCTATACTTCACTGTAGATACAAAAATAGTATCAGTATATTGGTCTTTAACGTTTTGACTGCCAGTGTTGCGATCATCTGGAAATCAAGGCCATATAATACAAAATAATTTATCGGCGTTGAGTTCCACTACTCAGCACGCAATACCTAGAGAATTCTGTGCTTTTAAACACTGTCCAATAATAAATCATCCCACGCTATGAGAAAATCCAAAGCTTTTGTAGAAATGCATCAAACGCTCATAGAATACTGAGTTTGTGTGCAAAATTACATTTGATTGGTGCATCTGAGCAGCATGGCGACCGGATGTAGCCGGTCGGTCCTTCATTTCCGTGCCAAGTGCTCCAATGCTGCCTGTTCTGAATACCTTGAGCTTAAAATTCAAATAACACAATGCTCGACTAGTTCCCTTTTAAATTGGATTTTATTTATATGTTTGTATGTATATTATAAATAATGCGGTTGCATATTTATGAAATAATGAATAAAATGTAATATTTTAAAGTTGGATTTTAATAATTTTCAAGCCGTTATGGCGCAGTGGAATTACAAACGGTTGTGAGTTCAATTCTAAATAGGAGTTATAATTATATTTTATTTATCTCGGGGTTTCGCTCTGGTTGACGACGTGCAATGTTGAAATTCAAAATTCAACACGACAATTTGTTGACTATGGGTTTACTCTGTTTTTGAGACCTTGCTTTTATTGACAAAGCTACTGTATACTTTGTAAGGTTACTTTATGCCGAAATTCAACTAAGCACAATAGCTTTGACTGTATTGTCAATCAGTCAGTGACTTAATTTTTGTTTCATGATCTGTAAAATCCTACTTTACTCACTGTCCATTGTGCATAAATATTAAAGAAAAGGATTCCAGTGAAAACATGTATGAAATAATGTAAATGTTATTAATCTATTAAAGGACTACCGACCTGCTCGTTGCTTTTTATAATAATAATAATAATATAAATAATTCATTTTTAGATCGTTGCTTCACCCGCTTGAACTCATTATTTGTGCGATCTTTACATTAAATACGTAATATAATGTTTCAGCCAATTTAATAAAACAGTTATTTTACAGCAACCATGTGAAACAAAAACATTTTATATTAATATAGATTTTTATTTATAAATTCATCAAAGTAAAATAAGCATTAAATATAAACGGAAAATTTACCGGAATATAATAATGATGAAGCTGTTTCTGAAATAAGCATGCACTAAAACACAGACAAACCGACAAACTGAGAAAAAATTGAAAATTAATTGTTTTCGGTTTTTTTTAAATGTTCAATACTCCAAATAACATTTTTCTCATATATTATCTTTTTTTTTCAGCTTCACGCTGTACCGAGGCATGGTAGGCAGAGGGAACCCGGGAACCTAGTATTAAGACACCGCGTTTCACTTCCGTTCCCCACCTTCGCCGAATTGGAAGCATTGCGTGTTAAGTGGCGAAACTCAACGCCGCGAATAAGGCAAAGTTGTTACCAGAGCGAAGAAACAAAACATTAAATATTTAATTTGAAAATATTAAATATTTCATTTCCTCGACTGGGGATCGAACCCAGAACCTGTCGGTTACAGTCACACTCTTATGCCGCTGCGCCATGACAGAGCTTATGTTTTTTTATAAGTAGATGTGACGCAATATAATATTTTCAAACTTCATATTTTTGATACTTAAAGTAGACCGTATCAGCATAATAATAGAAAGCTCCGGCATATATCAAGCTTCGAAGTTTCCTATGAGGTCTTTGAGTTTTACATATTATTATCATATCAGTGGCTTAACTTTAAATTTTCCAATATTACGAGTATATGTGTGATCTGTTTATATCTCTGTAAGCTTAGCAGCTAAGGATCCATAAAAGATTTTCCTTTTTTCATGATTAGAGAAAGCATTCATCATGTTTTCCAACTTTTCCAACTAGGGTCAGATCAGATACAGTCTTTTAAAGTAAATTAAAGCCTAATAATAGTCAGATTATTATTACAAGTATTGAATAAAAAAAAAAACAAAAAAAAAAAGTTTTATCAAAATTTGTTCAGTAGTCAGAAAATGCTTTTGCTTCTGTTACTTATAGATATGAAGACATCATAGAAGTCTGGAAGGCCTATGTAATTTAATGTTACCAGTCCTAACCATCAATATCTCTTTTGTTTCTTCTTAGTGAATTCTAAAACGTAATTATTTTTGGCAAATGTAAGCAGATGTATATTTTATGTATGGAGGTCAACGGGGAGAACAACTTATAAAAGTTGACATACTTAAGTTTGCCAGCATTTGTATTTAGTTTGTATGAATTGAACTCAAATATAAGCTTTCAATTATATATATATTTTTTTTAATGAAAAATGTATATTTTTTCACGTTTCACATTGTGAGCTTTCACATTTTCTGCTATATTCATTTGTGCTAAATAATTATACACAACAAATAGGTAAAAAAAAGCTTTCTATATAAGAAAAAAAACAAAAAGTAGTATTCGATATAAACAAAGACGAAAATAGGTCACGTTAATTACGCTAATATGAACCTGCTTGACATTCTCAAGAAGTAATAATGATAAGCAGATGTATTCTATGTACATATGGTCGATTTGGTATTGTCTCATTCCCTTGTGTTACTACTATGAACACAATGGCACAGTTCTACTAAATGGTGCGGAGAAGTAAGAGATAGATAGAGAGAACTTAGTACTAGAAATTCTTCTTATTAAGATAATTTCGTTCTCCAATTTTATTTGAGAGCTGTGAATTGGAATCGTATCTACGAAACTGCAATTATTTACCAGTTGCCGATTGCTTGTGTATTGACTGCCCTTAGAGTAAAAGAGTCTGTACACACGACGCTTGTACGGTCTTAAAAATTTCATAGAACTTGGGAAACATCTGAAGTGGAAGATCATTGCTCTATCCTTTTAAAGCGATAGGCGGTAGTTGTATTTTAATAGTATAGAAATATAATACACGTAAGATATTAATGACTTTGTATGATTATAGTTTTTTTTAAAGATATAGCGTACGCTATATCTCACACCATTACAGGGTAGGCAGAAGGAACCCGGAAACCTAGTGTAAAAATTACGTTCCATTTTTTTTTTTTTGTTTTACACTTTTTGCTAAATATTTTAGCTGCGCTTTGCAACCAGCACAGCGGGCAAAATATTAAATATATTTCTTTTCAAGTGGTAATAGCTATAGCCTGTCGCGTTTACAGAGTAGCACACTTGTGCTCTTACGAAAAGACGGACTGTAAGAGCAGTTATTTTTTAAATTTTAGTATTTACAATATATTGTGATTTATAAATATATTCTTTGATGCATAATTTACTACATTTTAGAAAGAAATAATTGTAAAGCATGTTTAAACTGTTACTTATTTTTAATAAAATCCCGTTATATGCGTGATACAGCGTGAAGCTGAGTGAGTGGGCAGAGATTAGGCATCGAGACAGAAACCCAGTATTAAATCAGAAATATCAAGCAAAATCGCATTTATTACTTAGTATGTCGACAAAAGCTTTCAAAACAATACAATCCTATTATTTTTAATTATACAGAGATAACATAAAATTTTAAACACGTTCAACCTTTTACCCTTTGGGATCGCTTAAAATAAACGATACATAATTAATATTGAATAAACATACTGAATTATATTATCGACGCCGTTATAAGGTACTTATGGTATATATTTTTAGACTCTCGTTGTGTTCCTTTTCGGACAGGTCATAGGAAGTATACTGTAGGTTTTGATTACGCAATGAATTTCATATAAATGCAGCAAAAACAATCTATAAATACTCGTATCTTTGTTTCTTTCTCTGCAAAAGTAGACCTGGATACTTGATATTAATTCTACTATGATATCTCCACGTGATCTCGAGATAAATGCTTAGTCTGTAGTCCATCTGTCAAGATGGTATAAAGGTTCCGTTTTGTTCCTTATGAGGTACGGAACCTTCAGAATAATAAAAGTTTAATTTTCAAACAGTTTTATCGTTTCCAAGTGAAACGTGTGAGAGTTGATGAGCTAACCGTATCAAAGCTAAGTTCCTTATGAAATGTATTACATTAAAGTTTGATGGGTCTTCCAAACATAAAATGCGAGCATTTTTAAATATATATATATATATATATATATATATATATATATATATATATATATATATATATATATATATATATATATATATATATATATATATATATATATATATATATATATATATATATATATATATATATATATATATATATATATATATATATATATATATATATATATATATATATATATATATATATATATATATATATATATATATATATATATATATATATATAGACGGCGAACGAACGTACGGGTCACCTGATGGTAAGTGGTCACCGTCGCCTACGGCCCCTTGCAGCTCCAGAGGAGCTACAAGAGCATTGCCCGTCTTTTGTCCCGGCATTACCCAATACGAAACGCAATGGCCAAAGCCACTACTTAACGCCGGTTTTGAATGTCGGGGGTGGTAATGACCCGGTCGAATCTGCCCATGCGTGTTGCCATTGCCGACAGCGTGACTCTCCCACACGTACTTTAGTCGCTTCTTATAACACCATCAGTATCAGGGTGATCCTATTCTAAGCCGGAATCGCACGGCCTAAATAGGTTACCAAGTAAAATTTTGATAATTCAGCACCGAATTCAACACTTAAATACTAAATATTTAGTCAAACTACATTACGTCTGATTTATAGCTGTCACAATTCTGCAACATTTGGATGATATATTGCACTTCGTATGTTGTTGAGTAAAATAATTTTAGTATAGGTAAGGTATTAGTAGGTTCGGGAATTATATATATATATATATATATATATATATATATATATATATATATATATATATATATATATATATATATATATATATATATATATATATATATATATATATATATATATATATATATATATATATATATATATATATAATATTCTTTATTGTACTACAAAAAATGTAAAAACAGGAATAAATAAAAAAAAACAGTTAGTGTACAAAGGCGGACTTATCTCTTTAAGAGATCTCTGCCAGTCAACCAGTGTATGTGGATACGTTACAATAAGCGGGTAAAGCAAGCACAATTTCAGAAATTTTAATTTAGATATTATTAAGTAGTCATATATTTTATATAATCCATATAAAACAAATATAAACAACGAATAAATAAATATATAAGCATAGCTATTACATATATATACATACATAATTTATACAATATACATAGTATAAATATAAACTTAAATTGTACACAAAAGTTATATAATATATCCATACATACACATACACATATATACACATACATTTATATATATACACATACATACACATATATATATATATATACATAAGTATAAATACCAGGAAAAAGAGCTAGAAAAATTTTAACCACCGTCTAAAGTCTACGTGCTTAAAGTTGACAGAAAATATTTTTTTAATTTGGATCTAAAGGAAATAATGGACGGGCTTTTTTGGATGGACTTAGGTAGTTGGTTCCATAATGATGCGGCATGAACTGTAAATGATTTTAGCATGTATTTAATATTACATTTCGGTACGTCAAGCGTCGGTATGACACAAGACCGCCTAGAACGTAAGGGGAGGGGGAGTACGGTAAAACGGGAACGCAAATAGGAAGGGAAATATTGATAATTAAGAATTTTATATAAGAGTGAAAGGATGTGCATATCTCGGCGAAGTCGGATTGGGAGCCAATTAAGCTGAGCTCGAAATTGGGAAACGCGATCATACTTACGTAGACCAAAAATAAAACGTATGGCAAGGTTTTGAAGTCGCTCTAGCTTATTGAGTAGCTCCTCGGTCACATCTATATAGCAGACGTCGGCGTAGTCAAGAATTGGGAGGAGAAGAGATTGCGCAAGCATAATTTTGGTTTTGTGAGGGAGGAAATATTGGAGACGCTTAAGAGAATGGAAGGAGAAATGCATGCGTTTGCTGATATCATTAATATGTGCTGCCCAGGACATGTTACTGTCAAAAGTTAGACCCAAATTCTTAATTTTCATACAATATGTAATGTCAGTTCCTGCATATAGAATTTTTGGTATTGTGTCCCAATTTATTTTAGATACTATTCTGTTTCTGCCAATAATAATTGCCTGTGATTTTTTAGGATTCACTAGCAAGCCAAAAGATTCGGCCCAAGAATGAATAGCAGAAAGGTCTTTATTTATAGCTGCAATAACTTCTGACAATTCGTTCAAGTTACAAGAACGATATAATTGTAAATCATCTGCATACAGATGGTAGGGAGACGAAATGATTTTTGAGATATTATTGATAAAAATAGAGAACAGAAGTGGAGAAAGAATACCGCCTTGTGGCACGCCAGCAGTGAGTTCTAACCACGTCGAGATTTCGTCATTAGTTTTAACACATTGGTGGCGACCGAAGAGATAAGAGTTAAACCATTCAATCACTGAGGTAGAAAGGTTAACTGCACGAAGAATGTTTTTACCATCTGTTAAGACAAACCGGAAACACAAGATGAGGAAGGCTGAGGACCGAGCAACCGTGGCGCATTCTAGGTGAGGCGTATGTTCAGCAGTGGACCGTCATAGGCTAATGATGACAAACCGTGGTGTTAAACTCCACTAGTCAACATGCAGTGTCTTCAGGTGAAAACTGGAGAACAGTGTCTTAGCACCGGGTTCCCTAACATATAACGTTTTGTTTTTACTATGTTTTAAAGTGTTATTCCACACTTAGGACAGAAAATACTAAACTTAAATTTAAAAAAGCGTATAAAAATTTTGAACGAAGCAGAATTTGAACCCGCGCCTCTGGAAAACCGTTCCAGCGCTCTGACCAACTAAGCCATAACGTCTTGTTCTTAATTAATGTGATACCATAAAAGCCATTTGTTAGCATACATATGCAAGTCCAAGATGGTCAGCTGATAGAAGAACTTTCTAAAATATCATGAAATCCGTTTTGTCAAGTTATAAAAAACTGCTAGACTATTTTTAAAACAAGAAGGTAAATCCACCAACATGTAGGATGTTTTATTACCTCAGGTGGAAAAAAAGCGGCCTCAAAACCAGAAGATCCGGATTTAATTTCAAATATTTCTTAATCTGATTATTAATTTCTTTAAAGTTTTTTATGGTAAAGATAAGTATAGAGGCCTGTCGTGGCGCAGCGGCACAAGAGTGTGACTGTAACCGACAGGTTCTGGGTTCGATCCCCAGTCGAAGAAATGAAATATTTAATATTTTCAATTTAAATATTTAATGTTTCATTTCTTCGCTCTGGTAATAAGGCAAAGCGCGGCGTTGAGTTCCGCCACTCAACACGCAATGCCTCAAATTCGGCGGAAAGTGGGGAACGGAAGTGGAACGGAGTGTCATAACCCTAGGTGTGGGATACAGCGTGAAGCTGAAAAAAAAAAAAAAAGGATGAGGCAACCGAGCTTACGGGTCATCCGGTGATCGGTGTACGCTGCCGCACGGCCCCGTGAAATACTAGAGACTGTATTTTGTAAGGAATAATTATTTGGAACTCTTTATTAACCCATCAAAATATAATTTCCAAAAACAACACGATTACCTAAAAAAAAACCGTTTAATCATTCAGATTTTATTAAGAAATAATATTTAAACATAATGAAACTCGAACCCGCGCCTCTTGGAAACTATCCAACCGGACGTCGTCAATTAGGCCATACGTTACCGAGCTACATTATAATTCTAATACGCTTCTTCATAAAATATCTCTAAACCAAGAAAAAAGTGTATATACAATATAAATACGTTATTACAGCACCCCATCACGTAATATCTGTTACGTGGCAACCAATCAAATGAGATAAACATTGTATGGAATAACAAGATCTGTCTTCCTTTTATGTATTTTTCGTTGGAGATAAGTCCGAAATAAAAGGATCGATGAGTTATTTATATGATTACTAAGGATTTCTTTAAAATGTTACCGTTTTTAAATATAATAAAACGACATATATATTTATGAAATAAATATTTTTATAAATAGTTCAAATAAAAAAATATTGTAGTTAAATATAGAAAATTTAACAGTAAGAAAATAAATCAATTCACAGAAACCTTGTTAATAACAAGCTTTTATTCAAAAGGCCTTTATATATAGGAATATATTATTTATTTATTTATCACTTTATTTTTGATTAGAGAGACCTAAGGCGGTGCAGCCGCACAAGCGTGTGACTGTTAACGTAAGGTTGTGGGTTCGAATCCCACTCGAGGACATGAAATATTTAATATTTTCAATTAAATATTTAATGTTGTAATTTGTTCGCCCTGATAACAAGGTAAAGCGCGGCGTTGAGTTTCGCGACTCAACACGCACTACATCCAATTCTTCAACGTCGGCGGAAAGTGTGGAACAGAAGTGGAACAAAGTGTCTTACACTAGGTTCCCAAGTTCCTTCTTCCTACTCTGCCATGTGCGGGATACAGCGTGAAGCTGAGTTATTTTTGACTATAGAGTGCTCAAGGCATAGACAAATGCTGTATCCCGCGGAAGGCAGAGTAGTCAGAGAGATCTTGGGATATTAAGACACTCCGTTCCCCTCTTTCCACCTAATTTGAAGCATTGCGTGTCGAATAGCGGAACTTAACGCCACGGTTTGGCTTATTATTAGTGCGAAGAAATGAAAATATTGAATATTTCAATTCTTCGAGCGGGCATCGAATTCATAACCTCTCGCGTTTCCACTTGACTTTGCCCTTGCACCACAACATGCAAATAAATTAAATTCAAATTTATATTTATAATAATCATATCACACGAAACATTACCAAAACAGAAAAGCTAGTATATGGTATATATTTGTTATTACCTCTCCATCCCAATGCACCTCCCTGAGGGACGCTCGCTTGTGTGGACGTCTAATAACTAAAAGTCAACATTCATTGAGTTTGATATTGCAGTGTATAATGTGTTATTTAGATTTGCATCATTTAATTTATCTGTGAGGTTCATATCGTCTGATTATAATGACTTTACGGTGTATCTCACACATGGTAGAGTAGGCAGAGGGAACTTGGGAACCTAATGTTAAGATACTCCGTTCATGAAAAGATTTCCATTTTCCACTTTTCGCCCAATCGATATCCCTACAGAAATGTTATCAATATACATAATTTGTCCCATGTTTATCAAGATTTGGATGTACACTGATCAGAACATATGGCTCAGTCAGAGGTTTTGTGCAGTTTCCAAGACGTTCAAGGATAAAGTTAATCAGGCTATTTTCTATTTAAAAAAACCTAACAACGCATATACGAGCTGGAAATATCACCATGTTTAAAGTTAAATACTACGGCACTATGGCCTCTAAGGACTGTAAACGATAAATATAGTTGATAGGAACGTACGGACGAACATTTACATTTTTATTATATGTAGAGACTTATGTCACCCGTTAGATATGATTTGTCGTACATATTTTATGGTACACGAAAAGCATTTTAAAAACTCATATTATTATAGGATGATACGTACAAATCTGTGTTAAAATTACTCTCAGTTTAGATAAAGTAAACTTAAATTTCTTTAGATGAAAGTTACAGTTACATCACTATATTTAGCATCACACACTATCCGACAATAACAGGGTAGGCAGAGGGAACCTTGGGAACCTTGTGTTAAGACAATCTGGCCTCATTAAACATGTCCGTTTTATGTTGACATGTTAGACATTGTATGTTGATGACCGAAGGCCAGAGCAAGAAAATGAAAATATTGTATGCTAGTAATAATGAAGATTTATACAAACGATCAACCTCCAAAGCAACTATCTTAGTGAGTGAGTGGTTTCTGAGATTTAATGATAAGTGATTGACTGACATTTCGCGTTTATTTATGCAGATTTCATTTTCCCGAGTGGAAATCGAACTTACAACAGTTACAGTCACACAGGCTCGTGGTACTTCGCTACAACTGGCCTCAGATTGCTATATCTCAAAAGTATTTATGATAGATAATAATAAAGGAACCTGAATTAATTATTCCTAACTTTTTTTAAGTTTTACTCAATTCTTAAGAGAGACGCTTCACGCTGTATCCAACATATAGCAAGGTAGGATGAAGGAACTTGGAAACCTAGTTTTAAGAAACTCCGATCGTTTCCCACTTTCTGCCCATTTGAGGCATTGCATGTTGAGTGACGGAACTCAACGCCACGCTTTTCCTTGTTACCAAAGCGAGGAAGTAATAAAATTAAATATTTCATTTTCTCGAGTGAAGATCGAACCCTCAACCTGTCGTATTTACAGTAAGCTTTGTGCACTACACCGCAACAGTGCTTAAATGTATATATGTAAAAAATAAGTATATATATATATATATATATATATATATATATATATATATATATATATATATATATATATATATATATATATATATATATATATATATATATATATATATATATATATATATATATATATATATATATATATATATATATATATATATATATATATATATATATATATATATATTTTTTTTTTTTTTTGAACTGGCAACACTGGCTCAGGCAACACGTCAAAATTTTAGCTCTATAGAATTTATTCGGAAATTACATTAAAAATTGTAATAAAATACTAAATCTACTGTGCATATGTGAATATAGTGTGTATAAATATATCTAAGTGTCAATTTTGTAAATTATATGATCATATAAGGTGAAACTATCACTTAGTGCCTACGTGCCTGCTGTCAGTTGATCAACGAACTGTTTTTCAAATTTTTACAAACCCGGGGAGTATATTGTTTTAGTTTAACTGACGAACATACAAATATTTACTCAACAGAACTCACATATTTAGTGAGTAACGTCACTTCTCACATCCAGGCATTGTTAATGTCTCAATTTGCTTGACAAGTTGGAAGCAAAGTTGCAGACTAATATATATATACCAGTTAAAGCCTAAGACACATCAATACAAACACTTTACTGACCATACACAATTATTCTTTTTATTTATTATATACTTGTTATATTACTCCTGTTAATTTCATGGCCATATATTAAAATTTCTTAATTGCTTTCATTAAAGCACTGAAATAAACATAAAATAAATAGTTAAAACAGTGTGTTTGCTATAAAATCTTGGGCTCTCTCTTTTGGGCTATTAATTAATCCCAAAAAGTCACAGTCTATCATTATAGGCAGCAACAGACTTTCATATAAAATCAACTGGGATTCATTACCTTCGATAAGCTACTCGGGAATGCCAATTCCCTATTGCAGTGAAGTCAGGAATCTGGGTCTTATAATTGATCGTAACATGTCATGGGCTCCACATATCAATGCAATAAGCAAGCGCATGCATTTCTCTTTCCATTCCCTTAGGCGTCTCCAACACTTCCTCCCTCTCAAAACTAAAATTATGCTTGCGCAATGTCTTCTCCTTCCAATTCTCGACTACGCTGACGTTTGCTATTTGGATGCGACAGAGGAGCTACTTAATAAATTAGAGCGACTTCAAAATCTCGCCATACGCTTTATTTACGGCCTGCGTAAGTATGATCATGTTTCTCAGTTTCGTGCTCAGCTCAATTGGCTCCCGATTCGACTTCGGCGTGATATGCACATCCTTATACTACTGTACAAGATCCTTAATTATCAGAATTTTCCTTCTTACCTACGTTCCCGTTTCAACATCCTTCCCCCTCCCTCACGCTCAAGGAGGTCGTGTGTCGTACCGACTCTCGACATACCCATGAGCAATACCAAATTCTGGCAGAAGTCCTTTACTGTGTACGCAGCATCACTTTGGAACAAACTCCCTATCCAAATTCAGAGAAGTCCTTCCCTAATATCATTTAAATCTAAATTAAAGAAATATTTATTTGATACTTTGAACAATTAATTAAAATTCAGTGTTTTTTTTTTCTTATTCTTTTTACCTTTTAACTTACTCTTCTTTTTTTTTATTTTTGAGCAAAACAGACACTTTTGACTTCTGTGTATATTTATGTATATATATATGTACGTATGTTTATATGTGTATGTCAATATATGTGTATATATATATATATATATATATATATATATATATACATATATATATATATATATATATATATATATATATATATATATATATATATATATATATATATATATATATATATATATATATATATATATTTATATAAGTATATATTTTGTTTATATATATCTACTTACATATTATTATAATTATATGTGAATGTGTTTTTAATATGATATATATAATATGTGTATTTATAATTTTACAAATTGTATTACTGCACTTTAATCTTTCCCCGCTATTTAACAGTCACCCACTCCCATTGGTTGGCTGGAAGAGATTTCTTTTAGAAATAAGTCCACCGTTGTGAACTAATTTTAATTATTGTTTATTTTATTATGTCTTTTTAAGTGCAATAAAGAATATATATATATTAATGTTACATTTTAACTGTACTTAAAATATTCTAAATTAATATTTATTTATTATTATTATTTTTTTTATTTCTACCTTACTTATTTTGTATATTTGTAATAATTCTTCTGAATTCAAAATTTATCTCTAATTCCCTTCTATTTTCTTGTACCTCTTCCCTTCTCAGCTGTTTTCATTTTAATTACAGTTGTATATTACAAAATGGAAAAGCAAATTATGACCCGCAAAGCCTCAACTAAAGATCTGGAAAGCAAATTAAAACAAGCAATTCAAGATTTAAAATCTTCACAAGAATTGTGTAAGCAGCTTCTCCAGGAGCGAGAGGACAGTGAGGAGGAAATTACAAAAATTGTTAAAAAAAATTCAGAATTAAAAAATGAGCTCTCTGACTTGCACACTAAGTACATAGATATTGTAGCTCAGAGAGATCAATTACAAAGTATTGTGGATACATTCGACCAGTGCAGCAATGAGCATGAGAGGGCTCTGAGATATATCACAGAGCTGGAAATTCAATTAGAGGAGTCCAAAATGTTAATAGAAAAATTTAAAATAAAAAAAGACTCCACAGAATTACATACCACATGTTTATATGATGAGCTGGTCGGATGTAACCTACAAGCAAATTCTGCTCTGGAACCTGTTTGTATAGATCTTACTAAAGATGAATCTCGGGCTGAATTTATTCATTTTACAAAAAAAAATAAATTAAAGAAATATATTAATATAAATAAATTTATTAAAAAAACTAATAAGAAATTAAAGTTAAAATACTCAGCAAAACAAATAATATCTTTAAAAAAGGAACATTCTAAATTATATCATAAAATTAAACACTACAGTATTAAATTAAGTCAAAGTAGATCTCTATATGACAGAGACACTCAACAACTTCAGGCTGAAATAGATAAATTGTATTGCTCTCTTAAAGATATAAATGAAAAATATGAAATGTCTCAAAAACAAATACATGAGCACATACTGGCAACAAGTGACTTAGTTGATATGTGTAACTATAACTTAGAAAGATTTGAATCCTTGACTAACAAACATAGTTGTAGTTGTTCTAACACTGAATCAGCTGAGTCATCGATGCCTCAAAATCAAAGTTTAAAAACCCCTGAGGTCTTGGGTGTCACAACCAGACAAAATATTAAATCGCTTGACAATTCCTCTACTACCTCTACTACCTCAACATACACATTAACGAAAACATATATAATTTCTGATATACTAGGAAAAGGCTTTGGGTCCCTTCTTAGTAATCATACTAGTAATGTTTTAAATATATGTTCGCCTGGAGCCAGTTACCAGCATAATATTAAAAAGATTAATTCAATGACATTGAATAAAAATAGTACAGTTGTACTACTACATGGAGACAGTCTGTCTGTAACAAAACAAGATGTCATTAGAAGTATGGAAAAGCTAATTGAAATGAATAAGGAAACTAAATGTAAGTTTATAATTTGTTCATTTCCATATTCTTGTTCTCTTACAGACAAACAAAATAGACACATATTTAATTTAAATATGACCATATATAATACGACATACCGTCATAGCGACGCGATATTTTATTTAGATATAAATAAATTTATATCATCTAGTTGTAAGCTGACACGAGATACATTGTATCTGCCATTAGTTTATAAGAAACAAATTGCTACTTTAGTAGCATACAATTTACAAAAACCCGTTATACATGGTATAACTAAAAATTATAACTTATTAAATATTGACACATCCAGTTCTAGTTTAAACTAAATATAAAGACAAAGCCTAAGCAATATAAATTTAATATAATACATCAAAATATTCAAGGCTTAGGTGGCAAAGAATTAGAACTGGAGTTGTTTCTTAAAAAATGTAATATACATATCATATGTCTCACGGAACATTGGTTGACAAATGTATCAAACATTGTTAACATAGAAAATTATAAAGTGTCAAGTACGTTCGTTAGAGAGAAAACCATCCGCGGTGGCTCCTTAATACTGACAAGGAAGGATATTGTGTGCAAGTCGCGCCCCGTCATTGTGGCTCTCTCCGTCGAACGTACTGTTACGAGGATTTCGTTTAGAGTCTTTTTAAAAAAAGATTTATTGAATATAAAAGATTTATTTATTAACTTTAATTAAAAATAATAATATGAATAAGGCTCTATTGGCAAGTGTCACGCGCGGATGATGGAAACGAACTAAACTAAAAGTTACGTTAAGTCTAAAAGACTCGCAAAAATGCTGACATAGGAAAATAGGGAATTATAGGAATAAGGACAATTACATACATAGCTAGTATATAACAGCCCCCGGGGATAAAAGTAAACTTACCCCAGTAGGGTTAAGTTTATGTGACTGTAGTTCGAATTCTAGGTAAGGAAATTGGGGTTCTGGCGGATTCGACAGCAACTTCTGAGAGTTCTGCAGTGTTAGAAATATTAACATGACTTCTTTTAAGAATATTTTGACATTTGCCAGTTTTTACAATAAATTTATAAATGAATATTAAAATTATAATCATTAAAACAATACACATTATAATTGTAGTATATGAATAATATTGTCCATATAAAACTATGTGAGGTTTCTTAATTAAACCATCTAACTCTGTTACAATATGATTAATGTCAATATTTTGGGATGAGATAGAATCAAGGTTAATATGGGTTAAATTATAAGTATGAATGTAAGGTTTTGATTTTAAAAGTTTTTCAGAGTTACAACAAGAGTCATTTAATAAATTTAAATTTGTTATAATGGGTTGTAAATTAATTATTTTCGTATTTACCGGTATGAACCTTGAGTCTTTATAATATGCGATACAGTTTATCGGTAAATTTAAAATACCCGTGCCGGATATTATTAATTCTGTATTATTTGAATTCTCACAATCAATAGAAAGTTTAGATGGTTTTGAAATTACATATATCCACTTATTATTAGATAAAGGTTGCCATATATCTAGGTGACCTTGTAGAAACTTAATTTTACAATATGAAGGAACATATTTTAAAACTTTTGAAAATATCTCCGATTCGCAGATCGGTGTAGTTGAACTAGAATAAACATTTTGAATATTACAAATATAATCAAACTTATTTATTAACTTACAGCTACTTAGGTTATCTAACCTACAGTAATATGATCTGTCTCGAGTTATGGCTAAATATTTAGTTGAAGGAATTATCGTTGAATAAGTATTATTAATAACAGAAACAGGATAAGGAATATTATGATATAAGTAATACATTTTAGTATTTACTAATGGTAATTTTAAAACAAATACAATTTTGTTATCGTTATAATACGTGGCAATTTCGGAAACATTCATTAATATGTAAATATTCTCTAAAGATATACTTACAGGAAACTGATGATAATTAGCTACAAATCTATAATTTTCTGCAAGCTCATTAAACAATTTTTTAGGTGTTATTATGGATGGATATAAAATATTCGTTTTTCCAAACATAATTCCATTTATTACATCTTCTAATTTAAAAGATAAAGTTAACAATGTACTTTCTATCGTGTTTAAAATTTCATTTATTTTTGATTTTAAATATAAATTATCTGACAACAAACTTAAATTATGTTGGGCGCGAGATAGAGCGTCAATTGCATTATTTAACTGTTGCTCATTTGCATTAAACTTCTTTAAAGTATCTTTCGTGGACGAAAGAGTAGAAGTACTAACTAATATATTTTCTTTCATTAATTTAGATATCTGTGTTTGGTCATTTTCCACAGTTTCAATGGCTTTACTGTATCGAATGGCATCATTTTCATCCATAGTACCAAAAAGATGCTTAAAAACGGTACCAACACCACTAAACCAAGCAGACCTTTTTGATCTAAATTCAATTAAATGTGAAATTGATTCGAAGTCACGAATTATGTCATTATATCTAACTAAAAGTGACTGGTGCATCTTAAGACATTCGATATCAGTGTACAGAGCACTTTGTTTACATAATAACTGAGAGGTACTTATCACACCGTTCAAGTTTTTAATTTGCGGATCCATGTATGAAATGTCTATTGGAATTAGTACGTTTAAATAACCATCTATTAGTTTAATTGACCCGATGGGGTCGAAATATATACCGGAAGTATTTGTAGACGTTTTGATGAAGGCTGCCTGTGCAGAAGACAGAAAGCTGCAAGCAAGCAATTTAATTTAACTTAATTAGGATATACTACTTTATTAGGATATTTAATTATTAATATTATATTATTTACTTTAAGATAAAAGAGATAAAAATACTTAAAAGAGTATATTATATATGTAAATTAAATGTATAAACTTAACTAATTACCGAGCTAATTTGACCTCATCGAAATGATGGGTGACGTGTCGTCTATTTATTAAAAGAGTTAAACTATTTCTCCCATTTACTTTTATTATTTTATACGGTCCCTTCCATACTGGGGAAAGACCTTTACGCAACCGGACATGGTTTTTCAAATAAACATACTCACCAGCGTGGTAACTTGTTGGGCGAGTATGCTTGTCGTAATAAGCTTTGGAGGATTCCTTAGATTTATTTATAAAGTCAATAGCTCTATCACGAGTATATTTGAGACGATGTTGTAACATTCTAACATAGTCCGAATATGTGGCGCTTGAAGCAGATTCATAAATTGAATTTGGCAAAATTGGCTTATGGCCGAATAGAAGTTCATATGGAGAATAGTTAGTAGTAGAATGAATTGCTGTGTTATAAGCTAGCATAGCTGTATATACATATCTAGGCCAATTATCCTGTTTTTCAGACACATAAGATTTAAGGTATTCTTTTAATGTAGAATGACTTCGCTCTAAGGCGCCTTGTGTCTGAGGGTGATAAGGAGATGACCATAATTGTTTAACTTTCAGGAATTTACAGGTTTCTTTGAACATATCTGAAGTGAAGTTTGTGCCTTGATCTGTTAGAATAGTTTTTGGAATGCCAAATAATGATATAAAATGAAGTAAACAATCGCTGGTTTCTTCCGCTGTGGTACTACGTATAGGATATGCTATTGAATATTTTGTTAAATCATCCTGAAGGGTAAGAATGTATTTAACTTTTGCAGTGCCAGACTCAGGGAGTGGCCCTACAATGTCAAGAGAAAGTCTTTCGAAAGGAGAAGTAGATGTACTGGTTATTTGCATTGGTGCTCGATTACTTTTTCTAAGAGCTTTATTAGTTTGACAAGAAGTACAATCTCTGACATAGTTCTCTATTTCACTACGCATATTTTTCCAGTAATATTGTTCACGGATTTTATTATACATTCTAGTAGCACCAAGGTGTCCAGCAACTGGAATATCATGATTTTCACGTAAGAGTTTTAATACTTCTGAGGGACTGGGATAATATATTTTATTTCGATATACATTAATTTCAATGTTAGTGTTATGGAATAAATGTGTTATTATGTTATAGATTTTAATGTATGTATATTTATCAAACGGGTTTTTGAAATCAGTAATACTTATTTCATTTATAGGTTCAATTTCATTTATAAGATAATCTTTAATATTTTTTATAGATTCAAAGATTTCACTATAAGTGCAGGTATCGAAGTGATGTACCTTAGTAAAAAGAAAATAATATTCTTTGCTGTTATGAATAAGCTTTTTAAAAGAGAGTAATGTTCTCTCTGAATTAATAAACGATTCCCAATCTGGTGAATTTGACAAGATCTCCTGAACGTATGGGTTAGATTCATCCAGGTCGAGGGATGTAGGTATAATTAGGATTTTGTTTTGGCTTTTCAGTATACTATCATTATGTTCAATGATTTTTGTAGTATATTTTACCGTTGACGGAATTTTTAAATATTTCGTGTAATTATTAGCCGACTCAGATAAGTTTTCAATAGGATGATTTTTTACATTTGGGTTTTGAACATTTACATTTTCAGGTTCAACAGAAGTAGCGGAATTAGCGTCACCAAGAGGGGAAATTCCTACATGGCTAGGGGAGTTCGTAATTTGAGGGTTAATTACAGGACCAGGGTATTGAATATTAGGATTATGATCATTACTTTCACCTAATATCTCTGAGAGAGAAGATGGATTAATATCCTCAACCACAGGGGAATTAAAAGGAGCAGGTAAGTTATCTGGACTTGGGAGAGAAAGAGGGCTAAAATCAGCTGATTCTGCATTAAAAGGACTGATATCTAATGGACCGAGGTCAATTAAATCATTTTGAGGTAAGTTTTCAGGATTTTCAGGTAAAACAGGATTAACAGGATATCGAGAAAGCGCATCAGCGGCTGAATTTAACTTACCCTTTCGATATACGATTTCGTATTCAAATTCCTGTAACTGAAGTCGCCATCTTTGCAATTTGCTACTGGGGTCAGTGTGATTAAAAAGCCACTTTAATGGACGATGATCCGTTATGATGACAAACTTCCGACCAAATAAATAAGGTCTGAACGTTTTACAACCCCAAACTATGGCTAAAAGTTCTTTTTCTGTGGTGCTATAGTTGACTTCACATTTATTCAACGTCCTAGATGCATAAGCTATAGGATGATCCTTTCCTACAGGACCTTGGGACAGAATGGCGGATATCGCGTAATTAGATGCATCACAAGTCAGGTTGAATGGTTTTGTGAAATCGGGATAAATAAGAACTGGAGCTGTGATTAACTTATCTTTAAGTTTTTCGAAGGCTAATTGCTGTTCATTTGTCCACACAAAAGGAGTATCTTTCTTTAAAAGTAATGTTAAGGGCTTAGAGTATTTAGAAAATTCTGGTATAAACCGCATATAATAGGATATGAGACCTAGAAACGATTTAATGTCCTTTGGACATTTTGGAACAGGGAACTCTTGGACTGAACTTATTTTATTTGGATCAGGTTTTAATCCATTTTCAGTAATTATATGTCCAAGGTAACCGACTTCTTTGCGTAGAAATTCGCACTTATCAGGCTGGAGCTTGAGGTTAAAAGCTCGTAATTTTTGAAAGACTTTAGTAAGATTCTCAATATGACTTTGCAAGTCATGGGAATATATAACGATGTCATCCAGGTAGACGAAACATCTTTCACCCTGGAGACCTGTGAGAACATTGTTCATTAAGCGTTGGAAAGTAGAGGGTGCATTTTTAAGCCCGAATGGCATTCTTGTGAATTCAAAGTGTCCTTGAGGGACACTGAAAGCGGTTTTACAAGCATCCTGAGGAGACATATTTATTTGGTGAAACCCTGACGCAAGGTCAAGTGTTGAAAAATATTTGGAATTGCCTAACTGATCTAAAATTTCTATAATATTTGGAATTGGATAAGTTTCACCAATAGTAATATCATTTAGCTTCCTGTAATCTATTACGATTCGCCATTTCTTCTGACCAGAAGCATCTATCTTCTTAGGAACTATCCATATAGGAGAAGACCAGGGAGATAAGGAAGGTTGGATAATTTTTTGATCCAACATTTTCTGGATTTGGGAATTGACTTCCTGCTTGTGGATTTCGGGAAACCTATACGATTTAACGTTAATAGGTTGGTCAGAAGATGTGCGTATCTCATGGTGAATAGCATCAGTAGAAGTAAGAATGTCGTTTGGAAGATGAAAAATGTCGGAAAATTTGGCACACACGTCCTGAAGGACATTGCGTTCTTCAGAATTCAAGTGTGAAACGCGAAGAAGTTCAAGAACCTCATTGGTTCTTTCTAAACACGACTGGTTGGTGTCGTAAGACTGGAAAGAGTGATAATCTATAGGGTGTAAAGTTAGTGAAAGATTTGAATTTAAATTCACTGGTTTTTCTGATGTATTTAAAACGGTAAGATTCACTCGGTTATTATCTTTGACTTTCACTAAACAATTGGCAATAATAAGTGTTTCACTTAAATGCTGGTCGAGAATAAGACCTTCTTTTAATTCAGGATTAGTAACTGTACATTCTACTGTGATTTCTGACCTAGGTGGAATTTCGTAAGTTGGGTCAGTGAAGTTGAGTTTTATCTTGGCGTTATTTAAATTAAGGACATTTTGATTATAATTGATTGCACAATGGAAAAAGGTGAGTAGATCATTACCTATGATGCCGTCATAAGGTAATTGTAGTTCTTTTACTACATGAAATTTAAATTTTATTAATTCATTTTCAAACTTAAGATTTAATAAAAAGTTACCTATAGTGGGTATAGCATTTTCTTGACTATCTATGCCTTTTAAATTAATTATATCGTTTTCCAATTTCAATTTAGAGTAATATGGAATTGAAGATTGTTTTAGAAGACAGACGGATGATCCTGTATCAATTAAGAACGTAAGAGGCTTATTAGAAATGGATGTCTGCACAACTATGTGGGGTAGAGATATTTTATATGGTATACAGGATATCTTGTATACTTTGGTTTCATGATTTCTTGAGAGAGTCTGGGTGCTTACTTGGGGCTGGTTACCCGCGTGACCCTTGGCTATAGAAGTTTGGACACATGTTTGGGGCTGGTTACCCGTGTGGTCTCTGGATATAGAAACTTGGACACTTGCTTGGGGCTGGTTACCCGTGTGGTCCTTGGATTTAGGAACTTGGACACTTGCTTGGGGCTGGTTACCCGTGTGGTCCTTGGATTTAGAAACTTGGACACTTGCTTGGGGCTGGTTACCCGTGTGGTCCTTGGATTTAGGAACTTGGACACTTGCTTGGGGCTGGTTACCCGTGTGGTCCTTGGATTTAGAAAAGGTGTCATTGAATTTTATGGGTATAGTAGAAGGCTGAGATTTGGGTCTCACGAGACACCTCCGTGAGCCCATTGTTAGTTTAAATTATCCTGGAATTGGGTATCATCTGTGCTAGAAGATGGTATTTGAGAATTATAAAATGCGTCGTCACTGACAATGCAATTAACTCGTGACGGCTTACTAAATTCCTGTCTAGGACGCTGTGAATATTGAGGTATTGAAGAAACCTTGAATTTGTTATTATTATACTCTCTTTTCCTGCAATTTTCAATTACATGACCATTGGTTTTACAATATCGACAAAACAAAGATTGATAATTTTGACTAGACTGATGTGGATTTTGAGGTTTTGGACTATTATTCGGAGCTGAGAACCTAGGATGTTGTGGTTTAGTAAGAAATCGTTGATTTGTTACATTGCCACTATGAGGATTACGTTTATTGAAAAAAGCTAAAATCTTTTCTTCGGATGCTGCGAAATTAATTGCTTCATTTAGATTACTTGGATTCTTACTGCGGACTAGGTTAGAAATTTCCGGCTTAAGGCCTAGTAAAAATGAATTAAGTGCTAAATCCTCCATAGCTGCTGTTCGTCCAATTAATTCTATATCCTGTTTGTTAGATAAAGTAATTTCGGTTAGTAATTTAGATAAACTAGTTTCAACACGTAGTGCAAATTGGTTAACGGGTTCGTTATTTGACTGCCGACACTCCTGTAAGTCAGTTAAAAGATGGGCATAGTGTTTCCTCTCTCCGAATTGTGTTTTTAAGAAAGAACTTAGTTGTTCCCAGTCTTCGAATTCTTTAATAGAACAGGCTACCTCGGCTTTGCCATCGAGTTGAGATAAAATATATTTAAATAAAATTGATTTCTGGCCTTCACTAGCTAGGCTGATTGCATTGTCACAATTTGTTAAAAATGAATTTAATTTCTCTCGTGTGCCATCAAAAGGTTTAATAAATTTAAATAGGGTTGCGATTGTTAATGATTCTACCTTTTCCGACTTAACTTTTGATTCTTTGATAGACATTTTATACAAAGTAAATAAAATTTAGTAATAAAAATATAAATTCAAGATACGGTGTAATAGGCGGATGTACAATGGCGCTTAGTCGCAATTAAGACTAGGTGGTCTGATAAGCGAAGCTACTTAATAACAATAATATTACTTTATATTTATGACAGTTTTTTGAATTAAAATTGTTTTATATAGATAATTATAACAGGTAATTATTAATTTATATATTTATATTAGCGTTAAAAAACACAATCACAAATCACACACTAGATTCTTGAGAAAACTTCGAAGCTGATGAATAAAACAGGACTTACAGTAGACTGCATATTGTAGAGATGAACAGGAACATACTGGACTGGATACAGCGTCGAATTCGGCAGAACGTAATATTTAGCACAGATGCACAGGAATCAGTTCGACAGGATAATGCGTCGATAATTTATGAAATAGGGTATCGTAGAATGAGTTCGTTTTGAGCACTTTTGACACTCGCGAAAAGTATGTTAGTTTTCACTTTTTCACTATGTTTTTGCGTTTTGAAAAGCGAGCCTGATCGAAGACGTACCAGGGATACCTTCACCATCGGTATCCCACCGCTGCCACCAAATTTGTTACGAGGATTTCGTTTAGAGTCTTTTTAAAAAAAGATTTATTGAATATAAAAGATTTATTTATTAACTTTAATTAATAAATAATAATATGAATAAGGCTCTATTGGCAAGTGTCACGCGCGGATGATGGAAACGAACTAAACTAAAAGTTACGTTAAGTCTAAAAGACTCGCAAAAATGCTGACATAGGAAAATAGGGAATTATAGGAATAAGGACAATTACATACATAGGTAGTATATAACAGTACATTTGAATTGTCCTGCATGGAGTTTCAACAGTATGTTATAGTGTGCGTGTACCGACCGCCATCAAGTAATTATGAGTTATTTGAGGACAAAATGGAGGATGTATTAAGAAAACTTTGTAACTTAAGTAAAAATATTATCGTTTGCGGAGATTTTAATATTGATATTTTACATAACACAACACAAAGTAGCCGTTTTCTAAATTTATTTAAATCATTTAATTTAACTAATATGTTTCTCGAACCTACTCGTATTACAACAAATTCAGCAACCTGTATAGATAACGTGTTCTGTCACTGTAACGTCGAAGATAAGCTAGTTATAAATAATATAAGCTCCGACCATTGTGGATTGAAGTTTTCAGTGGTTGGCAACCAGGTAAATGGTACACGGAAAATTACATGGAGGCCAATCACTGATAACAGACAAAATTTGTTTCAAGAGAACATTAAAAAGAAAATTTTAAAAATAGACACTTCTCAAGAAAATCCGAATAAGTCTTATAATAATATGTTTAATTTAATGTTAAATGAGTTTAATTCAATATTTACAACAAAAACTGTTTCTAAAAATTTAAAAATAAAATTTAGTGACTGGGCAACCGTGGGTATATACCGCAGTAGAGATAAATTATACGAACTGTACAGTATGAAGCAGTGGAATCGCGACCCAAGCTTACTAAAGCGGATCAGTGTTTTCTCTAAGATATTTAAAAAGGTCTGCATTCAAGCTAAATCTATATATATAAAAAATAAAATTATAAACTCTGAAAATAAAATAGGTACTACCTGGGACATAATATCTAGAACAACTGGTAGATCTAAAAATTATAATGAGTCGGTAGAGTTAAAAGTAGATAATAAATTAATTAATGCAGATCTTGAAGTTGCAAATGTTTTTGAGAATTATTTTGCAGAAATACCGACTAAAGTAACTTCTTCCTTAAAATCATCTCCATCAGGTGCTGTTAAATTATTGCAAAGTAACACTGATAAATATACCACTAATTTTACGTTTGTACATGTAACACCAGAGGAAATTATTAAATCTTTTAAAAGTCTTAATGTAAAAAAAACTGGTGATCTATGGGGTATATCTGTTAGATTACTAAGCTCTATTATACCAATCATTGCACCTCACTTATCATTGATATTTAATAAATGTGTTGACAAAGGCATTTTTCCCGACCTCATGAAAAACAGTAAAGTAGTACCATTGTTTAAGAACGGAGAGAATAGTGATCCTAGCAATTATAGACCTGTATCAGTATTGCCATCGTTGAGTAAAATTTTTGAAAAAATAATTTTTAATCAATTATCTTTGTATTTTAATAGAAATAGTATTTTAAATAAAGCACAGTATGGTTTTACTAGATGCAGATCTACAACAGATGCGGGAGTTGCCCTCCTTAATTGCATATATAGAGCTTGGGAAAACTCACAAAATGCGGTTGGAGTGTTTTGTGATCTGTCTAAGGCTTTTGACTGCGTAGACCACGATACGTTATTACGCAAACTTAGCCATTATGGAGTCAAAGGCAGTGCCCGTGATCTCATTGCTTCGTACCTTAGAAACAGGATTCAGCACGTTACCTTAAATAATGTTAAGTCTTCCGGTAGCGTTCTGCGGATGGGTGTCCCACAGGGATCGATTCTAGGGCCTCTTTTGTTTTTAATTTATATAAATGACCTCCCCTTTTGCATTAATAATTTATGCGATGTGGTATTATTTGCCGATGATACTTCATTAATTTTTAAAGTAGATCGATATAAAAAAAACTATGACGAAGTGAATAGTGCGCTGTCGCAAATACTTCACTGGTTTAATACTAATAATTTAGTATTAAACGCACAAAAAACAAAATGTATAGAATTTACTATGCCGAATGTTAGGAAAGAGAAGCTTAATTTAAGCGTGGATAACAAAATTCTCAATTTTTGTGATACCGCGGTATTCCTGGGAGTAACCCTAGATTCGAAACTACAATGGGGCCCCCATCTGTCTTCTCTTGCGGGCAGACTGAGCTCCGCTGCATATGCTGTTAGAAAAGTGAGGCAGCTTACGGACGTTGATACTGCACGCCTAGTCTACTTTAGCTATTTTCATAGCATATTGTCCTACGGAATATTACTATGGGGCAATGCTGCAGATATCGAATCTTTATTCGTAATTCAAAAAAGAGCAGTCCGAGCCATTTACGGCATGGGAGCTCGGGAATCCCTGAGAGATTTTTTTAAAGAAACGGGTATTCTTACGGTGGCATCACAGTACATATATGATAATATAATACTTGTTCGGAAAAATAGCCACAATTTATTAAAAAACAGTGACCGACATGATATTAATACAAGAAGTAAAAACAAGCTGATAACTCCTAGTTTTCGTCTTCAAAAAGTTAGTAAATCTTTTATGGGACATGGTACACGTATGTATAATAAAATTCCACAAATAATTTTAAATTTGCCACTTCAAAAATTTAAAGTGAATGTTAAAAATATATTGTTAGGCAAAGCATATTATTCTATTCAAGAATACTACAACGATAAGAGTGCGTGGGATTAAATGCTGTTGGTACTCACTCAGGAAGCTATGTTATATATTTACTTTAATTGATATTTTGAAAAGAGCAACTGTTGAGTTTCTTGCCGGCTCTTCTCAGCAGACCCGCCTTCCGAGCCGGTGGTAGCTTCCTGTAAGGACTGACACCACAGACACTTATATGTAACTTGACGATTCAAAAGTGCTTAAATGGCCTAATTGAATAAAGAATATTTTGATTTTGATTTTGATTTTATATATATATATATATATATATATATATATATATATATATATATATATATATATATATATATATATATATATATATATATATATATATATATATATATATATATATATATATATATATATATATATATATATAATTATCATATACACGTACATATGAAATATTATTTTATCTTACTAAGTGGTAGTCTTTTTAATTTTTTTGAAAAAAAAAATGTGATTTATAAAATATGTGTTTTTTCAACTTTATTCTCGTAGTAATCAAGAGCTATAGAATATTTTCTGTTCACCTGCAATTTACTATGAATTAAAAAGTTACAGTAAAAATAATGAAAAAGTATAGAATATGAATATTATCTTTAAATTACAAATAATTACTATTAAAATGTTAAGCTTGACAAAGTTTATAAGTTGTATTTTCCGTTGAAATCCTCGATAGGTGAATTAAAATTTCAATTTCTTCTCTACTTCTCTTTTTATCCAGATTTAGAAAAACTTTGTTTAAATTGACCACAGTGGAAAAGAGAAATGTAATTTGTCCCCAAAAAAATATGCTCATATAAAACTGTATCAGGACCAACTGCGTCTTTTCTCTGGCCACTTTTCTTCCACTTCTTACATACTTGTACTTGGATGTCACGTTACAATTTATAGTCTATTGTCTTAAACACACGTTTAAAGCTTTCAAAAAGCTCCTTTTGGTTAAGACTTAAAATAATTACTTTCTTTAGACAAAAATATACAGAAAAGAGAACTTCTCGCTTGAAATGAAATTTTGTCGCATCTTGGCTAGGAATAGTGATTAAATGTGAACGTATTAGCGACACTCTTAACGCTTCACTCGCTAAAGCTCTACAATTATATATTTACTAATTTGAATTAATTTTGTGTATCTTATAAAATGATATTTTAAAGACGATATAGATAGATAAGACATACATTGAAAACTTAATTTTCAATTTAAACAACAATGCCTTGTTATAAACAACTTCAAGGCCTATCGTGGCCTAGAAGTGTGGGCGTAAAGGCAAAAGGTTGATTCGATTCTCGAATAATATATTTATTATTTTTGTTTCTTCGCTCTGGTACAATATAGAAAACTGCTGTTATATTTTATATATTTTTTTTTCAATTTCACGATGTATCACTTGTATAGCACGATAGGCAGAGAATCTTAGTGATGTGACATTTCATTCTGCGCTTTCCGCTGAAATCTGGAGTAATTGCGTGTTGATTGGCTGAAAGGAACGTCGCGCTTTGCCTCGTTTAGGTGATGTATAAAGAACTATGCTCAGAAAAAGGCCCGTCGCCTTAAAAAAGCGATAGGATCCCAACTCGAGCAATTGAAATATTAAACATCTCAATATCTAAATTTCTTCGTTCTGGAAGGTGGGAAACAGAAGGGAATGTCTTAACATTATGTTCCTTAGTATCCCATATCTCCCATACTCAGCCATATCTGGCGTGCTGTACAGCGTGAAGCTGATGATAAAGATGACTCTGATTAGGATTATTTTCCCACAATATTTAATTTATGTTTTTACCTAAAGACCGTAAATTGTCAATATTTATGTCTCGTTATAATTTAAGCCTTCCTCGAGTCAGCTAATACAGTCAGTATACTAGACGAATACAAGAACATTTAGTACAAATTGAATATTGTTGTGTTTTAGCTGTAGTGATATATCCGGCTCCTCGTAAAGTAAGCAGAAGGTACCTGGGAACCTAATTACTACAATCCCATACAGTTGTGGTTTAACCTGTTACTATTATGTTTACATAATTTCGAAAATACAAAATATGAGGCCGTCGTAGCGTAGGGGAACAAAGGTGCGACTGTAAACGTGACGGTTCTGTGTTCGGTGCCCACTGGTTGGAATAAAATAATAAGTATATCATCTTATTTTATTGGCCTGACAACTTGGTAAAGCACGGTATTGACTTCCGCAATTCAACACGCAATGTCTTAAAAATTGAACAGTGTGCAAGTAATCGAGGTTCATGTTCCGTACTCCATTTTAGTATGATAGGATGCGGAGCTGAGTTACGTCATGTAACACTAGGTTTCCAGATTTCCTCTACGCACTTTTGCTATTTGCCGGATACAGCGTGAAGCGATTATTACGTATTGGTATATAAGAACCAACAATATTACGTCTTCCGTTACTAATTGCCTGATAGACTCTCAGGCAGAAATACGCGGCGTGGAACGCTGAAATTTAGAAAATCATACAGATAAAAATTCTCAATATTCTTCCAGCAATGGAAAAAAAAACATAATTTAATATTTTTATATTCCATACGAACGAAATTGCTACGGCTCGTATAATGTACGAAAGTTGCTGTAATCTTATTAGTTATTATATTTTTCTTTTCAGCAAAAAATAACAGTATGGAAGTGTAATAATAGTATGTAAGCATTAAAGGCTTATGACGTCACAATACGTTATGTTTTTGTTATTTTTATCTTCTATTATTTAATAGTTATCATTTTTTTGCTCTCGCAAAAAGATGAAGTGCTACGTAGAGTACCGACACTCAACACACAGTATCGCGAAAATTGGAAGGAAAGTGCTAAATGGAGTGTTTTTACACTAGGTTTTACCTTTGCGTACCTTACGGGCACAGCAACCTTAGTTCTCTTTCTTAGCTTCAAGCTGTATCCCGCACGAGGCAGGGTAGGCAGAGGGAACTCGGGAACCTAGTGTTAAGACACTCCGTTCCACTTCCTTTCCCCATTTACCGCCGAATTTGAGGCATTGCGTGTTGAGTGGCGGAACCCAACGCCGCACTTTGCCTTATTACCAGAGCGAAGAAGGGAAACATTAAATATTTTAATTGAAAATATTAAATATTTCATTTCCTCGACTGGGGATCGAACCCAGTACTTGTCAGTTACAGTCACATGCTTGTGCCGCTGCGCCACGACAGGCCTCAAACAACGCAACTTAGTTGCTTTTTTTATAATATAATTAGGGCATTTTGTAAAATTTGAGATTTATTAAGCTTTTTAAATCGTCAGTCAAATCAATCAGCTTGCTATATTGATAATTTCTTCAGCTGTCCTAAAAGAGTAAATTATCATTTTATAACTGAAGTTACGGAGACCATCGTGGTACAGTAGCGCAGTGACTTACTGTTTTATTCTAGAAATAATTCAATATTTTTCACTTGTTACCAGAGACAAAAAAGATATTTAATTTCTTCGGGTGGGAATAGAACCCACAGTCACTCGTACTCGTACAGTACTTGTACCGCTACGCCACAATAGATCTCATTATCTATATATATTATATATACAGCTTCACTTTATTTTAAAACTACTTTCTAATTTACGAATGATAGCAAATTCAATATATTTCTACTATAAGATAAAATAACAAGCGCTCAAATTGACACTTTTCAGATAATGTTGTTTAATGTTTCTATATTAAAGTCTGTTGTGGTGTAGTGGTACGTATGACTGAAATTGTTACAGTAGTGGATTCGATTTAAACTCCAGCAAGTGAATTATTGAATTAATTCAGTTTCATGTTCTCATATTGCCACTCTGTATGCATATTCATATATAAAAAAATCTTAATGAGAACGGAACTCCACACGAGTTGTGGGACTGCTGGTTTACTAAAGCTTGTTGCTTAAAAAGATTTAATTAGTGAATTAGTAAATAAAAAGCTCGCTTAGATTTTCCTAGTGCTTTTCTCTAGTTTCACGGTCTATCCCGCATATAGGAAGGTACGTAGTAGGGCACGAAGTGTTAGCACTCTTCATTTCACTCGCAGCTCGCGCTCGCCTAATCTATTCTCCTGAGTGAAATCGAAGTTATAACTCGAGCAAATGAATTATTTAATACTTTCATTTTCTCACTCTGCTAACAAGCGCGGTGTTAAGTTACGCCACTCAACACTTAAGAAAGAGGGAAAGGGAGTGTTTAAGACAAAGTTCTCTCTCTCTACTCTGTTCAATGTAATATACAGTGTGAAGTTGATAATGACTTTAAAAATTAGGTTAGCAAAAGAATTTGAAGCAGAGACAAATAAAACATCATTTTTAAATATATAAATATTTATTATGTATCACATGTAAAAAAGCCAAATTTTACAGTAACCATCATATTTTATTTTGTAAGGCCACATTTTTGTATATCACCGACATATGCAACGTGTTACATCGAAAATATTAATATATTTTCTCATAAAAATAATTATTTAATTCAAACCATAAATTCTTGAGATTTGCGCGTTAAAACCAACATACTTTACAGTTTTAAATTATTAGTATGTATTCGTAGCTCTTGAGGTAGATGGTTGGTCGATATATCGTTTGATAGGAGTTTCTTCTGGGAGATCACAGGTTAAGCCAGTCTTGCGATGGTACCACAATAACACCAGTACGCAAATCAGGCACAAAATGATTAAGAAGATCAGCATGAAGAGAAAATAAAGCTGAAAAAATATATATTTATTCAAACTAATAGTATTTGGTTAATTTATGGTTCTTTTTATGAGATATAGAGGCCTGTCGTGGAGCAGCGGCACAACAGTGTGACTGTAACCGATAGGTTCTGGGTTCGATCCCCAGTCGAGGAAATGAAACATTTAATATTTTCAATTTAAATATTAAATGTTTCATTTTTTCTCTCTGGTAATAAGGCTAAGCGCGGCGTTGAGTTTCGCCACTCAACACGCAATGCCTCAAATTAAGCGGAAAGTGGGGAACAGAAGTGGAACGGAGTGTCTTTGTCCCGGGTTCCCTTTGTCTACCCTGCCTTGTGCGGGATACAGCGTGAAGCTGAGTAGAGTTTTATGAGATATTTAGAGCCTCATATGGACAGTCGTTTGTTATTGTAATTAGGTAACTTACTTCACGGTATATTCAGCATATAGAAAAGTTATACGAGGTTCATTTCTTGTCGAATAGTCATTGTACAGCTGCATAGCGTCTGACCGTAACTAAACGCTGCACTTTTGCCTTCTCTCTAGAGCGAAGAAATGAAAATATTAAAAACCAGCGCGACCCGTCCGCGGCTTCGTCCGCTTTTGTCCGCTATTTTTAAAAAATTTATTAAATAATCTCAATTACTTTCTTGTTCTAATAATATCATCTCTTTTAAGATTTAAATTTAAACCAAATAAAAATATTGTAGAATTTTTTTCGAACTAAATATTTGATGATGTCATATATTTTTTATTTTTTTAACCGAATTAAATAATAAAAATAGGCCTTTACTTCAGAGAAATAACATGTTTTTGTTAATAGTTGGCATATTTAAATTACATCAACGCCAATGTTGTCTTCCCTTTTTTCTCTTTATATCTCTTGGGTACCAAGACAGAATAGTTTTATTCCACTTTTCGATACCTCTTACGATGTACTCAGTCCAGGTAAACTGACCCCTTTTACATTAGTAGTTACATCAGCTATTTTTGTAATACTCCATATGGACATGTTGATGATGATTTTTGGAAGTTTTTTATATATGTAACATACTTCGTTCTGTTGCAAGTTCACAGGTTTGAAATTTTCTTAAATGACCTTTGTAAGGGAACAAGTTTGACAACTGTATGTTAAGATCGGTAGTACACAATTCTTAGATAATTTCCTCTTATAGATGATCTTTATTTTCTGGTTTTTCATTATCTCTTTCAATCTATACTCTCTTTTTCAAGTGTTTCGAAATTAATCAACCAACCTTTTTTGATATTAAGTCCTCACAATACATTATTTGATCTAGATAGGTAGATTCGTTTACATATTCGATGGCTTGATTATTAATTCTAATGGGCTCTTCTGTGACGTTAGTCAAGCAAACCAAGTGTGCCTTTGTTTTTGTAGGTTCAGTTTTAGGCCAACTTTTTGACTTTCTGTAATTAGGTACATGTGCATGTCTTGTTAATATTATTTAAAAGATGCAATTAAAATAATATCATCGGCAAATCTAAGGTTAGTTAGATTTTCTCCATTTATATTAAGACCGTATTTACGTCAATGTAGTCGTTGAAATATTTGTACTAGGACTACTATGAATAGTTTTAGTGAAAGAGAGTTTCCTTGACGTACGCTTCGCTTTATTTTTATGTCTTGTGCTTCCGTCTCCTCATGGTATATTATTCTTATATATTTTTACTCAATCCCTTGTGCTTTGATGGATTTATATATACTTTCGTGTTTTATCTAGTCGAATGCCTTCTATGAATCTATGAAGCAGCAATAAAAACGTTCCTTGAACTCTTTCGATTTTTCGAATATTTATTTGACTACCTGTATATGATCGAGGGTTGAGTATCCACTTCTATAGCCGGCTTGTTCTCTAGGTTGGTTCTCATCAAGAGTGTTCGATATTCTATCAAGTATAATTTTTGCAAAGACTTTGTAGATGTTAGAAATAAGGCTGATAGGGCTATAATTGCTAATACCACTTGCACTTGTTATTACAATTTGCCATGTCTATTACTACTATTCTTCCGAGTGATGTGGCCCTAGTATTATACTAGTATAATACTAGGGCAATACTAGGGCAAGATTGACAGGACAAGAAGGACCTAGGTCCTTCTTGTCCTGTCAGTCTTGGACCAGGGTCGCGCGTTAAAGTCCCTCATCACAATGCATTTTTATATGCTTGTGTAGAACGTTGTTATTTCTGTTGCATTGGACTGTTATGTTGGAGAATAAATTTGTATAATAGACTAAGGATTTTTATGAGAACGAAAACAAAAATATTGACATATTTAAGGTGGCGATTCTTGCCGATATACCTTTTATTTGAATTATGTGTTTCTCAAGTCCTTTTTTATTAGAAATCATGTACCGTATTACCGGTATCTCTACCGTATGCTCTGATTTTCCGAATTTTCCATTCAGTGTTTCGATATACAAGTAGTTTTTACGAGTATTTTTCCAAAGTTTATTTAATGGGAATTTTGGAGGGTAGTGGTCGCTCTTTTCCAAGGTGAATGGCCGACTTGGAGTGCTTTTGTTTGTTGCTTGATTTAGTATTATGTTTTTATCCGATTCGATGTGATTCCGTTTGTCGATTTCCATTATAGGTTTTTTATTCTTGTCGTAAGAGTTATTGATAGATCGACCGCGGGCAATGTAGTATAGCATGTTAGTTTTGTTGACTTTACTTGGGGCTTTTTTTGGCTAGTTCATTTGATTTAAATAAAAGAAACTAAATGTTTATGGAAAGTTGTTGAAATAGTGAAAACTGCAACTAAATCTAGAAAGCCATTTCTCAGATTAGCGCGAATAAACTCAGAAATTAATAATATTAAAATATAAAAAAACAAACAAACAAATTAATTAAAAATAACACTATTTTGGATCTCATTATATATCTAAAGTTATGTTATTTTTTTTTAATTATATCTTCTAAGTACAGACAGATGACCAGTTACAGATTTATTATATGTATAGATTTAATTTCCTCGGGTGGGGATCAAACTTCCGACCTGTCCCGCTTACGATTACACGCTGCCAATGTGCAACGACAGTTCTAAATAATCATGAAGATAATATTAAATAGCAGATTACAGAATTAAATTTAAGTTTAATTAATGAATATAAAAAAGCTGGTATTTACTGACAAACACCAGACGATCTTTTGATAAGTAAACACATCTCATCACTACGGGATGAGATCACCATAGAGAAAACAGTCCAATACGCATGCGTAGAAGTAAAGGTATTTATATTTTATATAAACTACCTTTTATTTGCAACTTCGCCCGCAGGGTTAAAGGGATAAAATCATTGTGTATATCTCTATATGGAAAATTCTAAGGACATGAAATAAATCTAATCACTGTTAAAGAAGGTAACGTCGGAACGATAAAAGTTGTTTTTTTTTTTAGCTTCCACTATATCATGCACAGTTCAGGATATGCGGGGAACTTGGGAACCTAGCGGATGTTCCATTTACAATGAACCATTTCCGGTGCCACACAGGAAGTAAACTTCAATTGAAAATAAAAATTCTTGAGGTTAGTATGTTTAATTAAAAAAAATAATTCTGCAATATTAGTATAGATTTTATATATAGATATATGTAGTTAATAAAAAAGAAATATTTGGTGAAAGACGAAGTACCGTCCTTGAATCTCAATGAGGATTTGAGACTACCAGGAAAGTATGTATGAATGGATATCTACGGTAATAAAATATGTACAAGTATACAGTCAAGTGGTGGAACGAAAAGTAACGATTTAAGTAATAAATTGTGCTGTAATTTTATCCTTTGGCTCTGACCTGCACATAGAAATGTAGCTAAAAGGAACCTGGGAACCTAGTGTTGAGACAATCTGTTGTCATTAAGATAACTTCATTCTTCACTTGCCCCCCAAATTGGCATATTTTGTGATGATTGGCGGAACTCAACGTCGCGTATGGCCTCCGAGTTAATGAGTAAAAATAAATATATACAAATTAATTATAATTTACTATAGACATGTCTTTACTAGTTTATTAAAATTCTCAGCTTCACACTGTATCCCGCACTAGGCAGGGTAGGCAGAGGGAACGAAAGTGAAACCTAGTGTTATGACACTCCGTTCCACTTCCGATCCCCACTTTCCGCCGAATTTGAGGCATTGCGTGTTGAGTGGCGGAACTCAACGCCGCGCTTTGACTTATTACCAAAGCGAAGAAATGAAACATTAAATATTTAAATTGATAATATTTAATATTCGATTTCCTCGACTGGGAATCAAACCCAGAACCTGTCGGTTACAGTGGCTTGTGCCGCTGCGCCACAACACGCCTCTTATATTATTTATTCAATATATTAAGATAAGTGAGGAACGGGAGTGGAACGAAGCGTCTTAATACTGGGTTCCCAAGTTACTCTACCTACTCTGCCCTGTGCAGGGTACAGTGTGAAGCTAACAAAAAAAAAAAACAAAACCAATATATTATTTAAATAACGTTATAAAGTATGATTTTCATGTAAAAATAGCTATTTTTTAAGCTTTTTCAATAACAATTATTATACTCACACCAAAATAAGCGAAGAGTGTTGCGTAAACAGACATGATGTCTATGTTGTTTCCAATGGTGTACTGGAGAGTGTCTGTGAGATTAAGGCAAAGTGCCAATTCTTCATCATACACCCCCCACAGACAGTTTCACCCTTATCACATCTTGTTTTATGTTATCACATTCACTATATTTACATGTTATCTCGGATTCATTTTTTTTGTTTTCAATAATATATTTAGTTTAATTTGAGCATTTTGTTGTATTTTTCTCAATTTTTTTTTAAATGTGTCAGTTGTCTTTCTCTCATACTATACGAGTAAAATGCGGAAGTTGATTTTTTTTAAATCCACGAGGCAAAAAGAGTTGTGTAATATGTTTGATCTGTTTTGTCTGTTTGTGTATTTGTCTGTTTCACTCTGGAACCTGAGTTAATGGACCAATTTGAGTGCAGTTTTTTTATGGAAAGCTTTTTCTAATATTAAATTTACTCTATGCATTTAATTTATTTAGCTTCCAAGAAATTGTGTAAGAAATGACATAATTCAATGCAGTGCTTTTTCATATCATTTTGAGAAAATAAAAAATAAATACCACAACTAGGAATGGAACCACTAATCCTCATTTTATTAACGGAAAAGATCAAAATTCCGAAGGGTCACAGGTACTAAAGCGAAATATATTTCACTTATATATATATATATATATATATATATATATATATATATATATATATATATATATATATATATATATATATATATATATATATATATATATATATATATATATATATATATATATATATATAAGTGAAATATTTTAATCGAGTTACATCAGTTGAATTTATTGTTAAATACCTAAATTCTTGGATATCAGTATTATTTTATTGCATTATTATTATAAGGCGTAAAGTACAGAGTTCCAAATTGCGAGAAATTACGAGGATAAGGAAATATAATAAACTAAATATAGAATATTTTCATGTATACAATATTAGATTTTGAGTATAATTACGAAAGTTGCTAGTTAAATTTCTACATAAAAAGAATGTGACGAGTTGTCGGGACGATCTCCACTCGAGAAATTAAATATATTTATTTTCAAATTTAGTGTTGTATGTGTTTTTTAATCGCTAACTCGTAACAAGGCGAAGCGCGGCGTTAAGTTCCAGCGCTCAACATGCAATGCCTCAAATTCAGCGAAAAGTGGAGAATTGAATGAATGAATAAATCAGAGTGTTTTATCACTAGGTTCCTAAGTTTCCCTCTGCCTACCCTGCCATGTGCAGGATACAGCGTGAAGCTGAAAAAAAAATAGACCTCTAAATTTAAAATTAGCAATTCACACTTCATCAATTTACAACCGTTGTTCCGTTCGTCCATTTATCAGTCGCCAACTCGATTGAGACGTCTGTCAATTGTTCTTTATTTATCGCCGCTGGTTCTACATCAGCCGTCGAAGAGACCAGATAGGGTATTAAAAAAGTAACGAAAAAGATCATTTTGAATGAAATAAAATATATTTTGCAATATTTTCAATATTATAGCTGGGCAGTCAGTAGGAGGGTATTACATGATTTTCGTAACCTTGTCTTAGGTGGCGGTACTCAACGCCGTGCTTTGTCCTGTTATCAGAGCGAGTCATTGAAAATAACTCATTGCCTTGATTAGGAATAGTACCAACAATGCCACTATGGTTTTACGTAAACTTAGTTAAGTATTATTGAGGCTATTTTAAGTATATAATGATTGTTATTTTTTGCATACCTTTTTTAAATAAGTATTTTTCTTTCATAAATGTGGTTAACAACATAAAAATTTATAAAGATATAATTAGTATAAATATAACATGATGTGAACAATTTGGTCTTCCGTGATCCGATCTGCGGTAAATATAATTTATATTTACATAATATTTTCCTATCGAATTCACGTCAAAAGCTAAACTGATTCATTGAACCACTGTAGCATGACTAGATCTGGTCTACTAACTCCAGTAAATCTAAAGCTTGAAATTCAACGCTATTTCGTTTTTTACTGTCGTGGGCATAATTTGAAAAATAAATGAATTTAGTATGATTTATTGCAAGAAATTTAAATGGTTTTTTTTTAACTTCTGCAATACTTACACGTTTGTAGGTAGAGATTATTTCGGTAAATTAGTATAAAGACTATTTTTACTATAATTTTGTGTTTTTAATCGGGCGTTACTAGCTTTGTAACTCGCTAACAGTAGACAGAGAGAATAACGCTATCAGTAGATTAGAACATCTACGTAATTAATCTTAAATATACAATTTAAAAAAAGGATCTTATATGTTTAAAATTTGAAGTTGCAAGCTTCATTTTTTGAAACGTCTAACAATTTACCATAAGTTCACCAAATTTACTGCCTCAGATCAAAGACTAACCGGCGAATGAAACTCATCATGTCACGTCTTTTTTTTTTAATAAAAAAATATACGTTGATTTTTTTTAAAGTAATACTGATTAACTAATCAAAATAGTTGTGTAATCTTTACATATATTTTGTAAATAAATGTTTTTATTTTTAAATTTCAATTCACCCGGGACCCATGATCCAACTTTATTAAAATAATAATGTAATATATAACAATAAAGTAACAAGAATACTGAGTATGAGATTAACACATTTTTTCTCTGTCATTACCAAGAAAAAGCAATCGTAGAAATGATGTAATCGTTCGAGTTGAAAACGAATACTTGGACATAAAATTCTTAGTGTATTTATTCTTATAGTGTCATTGTGTGCTAATGTACGGCAGGGTGGTAGGCAGAGGGTAGATAAAAAGATTGAATATTTAATTTCCTGAAATGTGGATTGAACCCACAACCTCTCACGTAAGCCACGCGTTTATACCGCTACGCGTAGACATAGACTTCTATATAATAAGTTTTATGTATTTATATATTATTACTTGTTGTATGAAAAACAATATTAACCTAATTATACTTCAAAACGTATTCTTACAAGTGAAGAATAAATACTCAATAAAAAATATTTTTTTATTACCTTGACGCTGTATACCACACATGGCAGGTCAGAGAGAGCAAACTTGGGAACCTAGTGTTAACACTATGTTCCCAAGTTTCCTCTCTCCGTTCCGTTACTAACTTTCCACCGAATTTGACACATTTCATATTGGGTGGCGGAACTCAACGTCGTGTTAGGCCTTATATATATGAAAATTATTTAATTTGTAAATATTAAATATCATTTCCTCGAGTGAAGATTAAGCCAACAAACTGTTACGTTTACAGTCACACACTTCTGCCCTTGTTGCACGACAGGCCTCAAAACCTAAATATTACAATACATTCCATTACTTAATAAAAAAGTGAATTCTAAAAGCTCATTCAAATAAATATGTTAAAGTATTTTGCATAAAAAGCTCTTACTTTGAATAAAAATTTCATCGTAAACATATTTTTGGAAAATTACTATTATATAGCAGAGCTTTAGAGGGTAACCTCTCGACTCTTTATGGAAAGGATTGTATTGTGTCAGTTTCTCATACGTAATTGAAAGTAAAAGATTGGAATTATGTATATATCTTTTGGTGCAATCGTTCATTATTTAATTAAATATATTTTTTTTGTTTCTCGCTGGGTCAGGTCATATCAGGGTATGTAGAGCAAAAGCTAGAGTCAATTTTTTTTTTTTTTGTTACTTTATTTAATCTGGATGACAAACAGCAAATACATCAAAAATTAACAATACCAAAAAATATAACCAGATACCATTTATATGTCCTGTTAAGACATCCTATTCTACACTGTCCGACATATTTCTAGCCGTATTTTATAAAACCATAGCTAGGAAATTAAAAATATTTTAAAAACAATTAATTAAGTTAAATAAATTCCAGCCATCGTGGAGCAACAGCGTCAGTGACGTGAAGTGACGTGAAGCGCGAAGATTTTGACTTCAATTTCTACTCTAGATAATAGAATGTTTAATTATTCATTCGGCGTTGACATTCATCAGTCACCATTCTAAAGTTTAGGAAAGAGTGATGTAGGAATGGTCTTAATGAAAACGTGAGAACGGCGTACCTTAACATTAGGTTCCCAGATTACCTATGCCTATCCTGCTATTTGCGGGATAGAGCGTGCCAAAAAAGCTCACAACATAGCACTTAAAACAGTGTTAACTAACTAAGGATGAAGAGATTCTCTCATTATATTACCAACTTTGCGGCTACACGCAAGTCACGTACAAAACTTTTTGATTTGTAAAAACTAATCATTAGATAGATTTTTTTGAGATATGAGTATTGATTACTAGAATTACTTGGTGTTGATGGGGTTATTATTCTAATTTACCAAGATTTGTTTTAATGAGTAATTATATATATATATATATATATATATATATATATATATATATATATATATATATATATATATATATATATATATATATATATATATATATATATATATATATATATATATATATATATATATATATATATATATATATATATAAATTCATAAAAGACAACCAGAATAATAAAGAAACAAAGCGTTGTCTTTTACTTTATTTATTTGCGCAAATATACGCATACCACATGCATTAAAATTTTCTGTCAAAGAGAAACATCGGTGTTAAAGTGAAAGAATACATCTTTGATACAAGGAATGGGCGTGTATCAAAGTCAGCAGTGTAAAAGCCGAATACTACCAAATAAATCCAACCACTACATCTGGTGTGATAAGCACCCTCGCTAGGGAGAACAGATATATCCCTAGAATTATATATGACACTAATGAATTAAAAATAAATACAAAAGCATCCAAATTTCAATAGTAAAGATAAATGAAAACTTTCAGAAATCATTGGTGGTAGTTTGATAAAATAATTTTATGTCAACTGATAGTGCTCGATATCGGGTTTCCAATAATGTAATTAATTCGGTTAAAATTATTTTATTTGAAATATAACATACTTTTGGAATGTACATTAAAAGAAAGAGGTTATTCTTCAATAATCCACGCAAGCAAGGTTACGAGCTACGAGTTGTATAACAATACTTCCGGTACAAAACATTTATTGAACTTAAGAGCTGCAAACAGAGTGCATTGCAGTACTTAATTATGAGCACTTGAGCTTTTATAAATAGTACGTACATATTTACGATGTTATTAACTTGGAAGTGTTTTAACCTATATTGTGAAATATTTGTTAAAAATTCTTCATACATATGTAAGATTAATATTAATAATTAAGCAAAAAAAAGACATAATATTAGGACACTGTCTTCGTCACTTTCTCTGCTTTTACCTCTGTTTGAGGCATTTTTATAATTTTATATTTAATTGAACTTAGCGAAATTTTATTTTTTTATTTTTTCAGAGCTTTTCCACAGTAAAAAAGCACAATATTTCGAGCTTATATTGAGGTTAGTAGACGAGATCTCGTCACGCTTCAATGATTTAACGAATCAGAGCAGATTTTGATGGGAATTCGATACGGAAATATTATGTAAACATAATTCTTATATAAATATTATTATAGTACTGTGGTTAAGTAATAATGGTGAAGGACGAATTTCATTTATTTCTTTTATTTGACATAAAACGTATCGACGTTTTATGTCCGATTAAGCAGCAGAGGTAAAAAGGCTACTTGTGAGAAATAATTCATTTGCATATAAACTGCAGCGTTGAGTTCCGCCGATCGACTGACGATATCGAGATATTGGGATACTTGGATTATTAAGCGGTACAAGTGTTACTCTTTGCCTATTACGATAAAGGATGACGTGAGTATAGCCTTAGATAAGAATTTTCGCGCTTCATTCTCCAATTTTTTGAGGTTTCATATCCAAAGTGTACACGGGACACATAAACTGTGACCGCTTTGCCTTGTTACCAGAG